>KI920363.1:0-15291 GCA_000473525.2 Anopheles melas | reverse complement strand
AAAAAAAATTGCACGATATGTATAGTAATTAACTTTGCTTCTTCAAAAACAAATTCTTTCGCGGACCACATCTGTTAACGCCACGGACCACAAGTGGTCAGTGGACCACAAGTGGTCAGCGGACCACAGGTTGGAGGTCACTGTTTTAACTGACACCTACACTCGGAATATGATCGATACTGACCGACCCCGGTCCGACTCCGACTCCAAATGATTCCGACTGTGCTCTGCCCGACTCCGGGTGGCTCCGGACGATACCAGACAATGCCGGATAAGGCGGATATCCTACCTTCTGGAGTTGGTTTCAAAAATGTGTTAAACTAGTGCGCACTTTAAGTAAAAATGAGGTCTTAAATTATCAAAGTTGGTTAGATACCTATGGTTCCCTATAGTGCTCGCTTAACGGTCTAATTCTTTGTCCTTCTAAATGTAATGTATTATCTTTTGGTTGTTTTTTTTATAAACTTAAGTTTGACTACACTCTATGCGAAACAACCTTAAATAGGGTCTCATCTGCGAAAGCTCTAAGGGTTTGGCTGGTTGATGAGCTTTCGTTCAATGAACATATAAACTTCATCGTTAACAAAACTCTGGTTGACATTAGGAATCGATACTTGCACACTCAGGCCTTATTCATAGCCGGTCTCCTTTCCTCCGATCTTTATGTTCCCTCCCTTGTCTCGTCTATTCTCCTTTACGTTCCATCTCGACGCCTCTGGGCTAGGCCCCCATTGCCTTTACTCAAAACGATCCCTGGATCGGAGCTTGTGAATCCTTTAATTCTCACTATCATCTGTTTGACTTCAACCTCCCCCTCTTTCTCAATTTCGCTCTCGGCTCCTCAATTCTGTATAATTTCCTCTAAGCAAATAAGTAGAACAAGGATAATAACAAATCCGTGAAACTCTTATAAATATCAGGATTTTGCCTAGAAAAACTTGAAACATTCAGATAAAGGGTAAAGTCGAAATACTATCCTGAGAGAATTAACATGCTATCTTGAGCATCAAACTTGTGAAACCTTCATTGTGCCCTATTTATAATAACAGGTATATTGTGCATTAAAAATACATATTATATGTATATTACCGCAAAATATTTCAAAACACACTCTACAGGTGTGTAGTGAGGTTTAGAAGATCTAAAAAAAATTCAAACCACCTTTCTAAGCCGCTATTTGAACATCCGCTACGCCGAACTCGCAATACACATCCCTATGTGCTTTATATGCTGATATTGCATGAAGCAATAAATTATTAACGAAAGCGGACATTAATTTCGAAATGGCTCAGCTCTCTTTCTCTCTCACGCTCTCACTCTGTCGCCCTTGTTGAGTAGTGCGCCGTTTTTCCATCACATTTTTTTCCACTGCGAAGCGTTTTGTTTTGGCTCTAGTTGGCATGAAAATTGCTTTCGGATATTTTCTATCACACTACGGTCGAACTCACCGCACGCACAATCAAGGAACGCAGGAGTAGAAAGGGGCAAAAGTTTGGTATGAAATGATAAAATCAATTGAACGGGCCCCGCGCGTGTCGCTTACGGCACACCGAGGGTGGTCAACACATAGTGCCCCCCTATAATACACAGCCAGCACCACAGGCCGGGGCCAGGGACCTCGAATTGCAAGATATTGACGTTTTAGCGTACGCATGTACGCTGCCTTCCTGGATGGACTAGGGGCACCCACGCGGCAGCGGCGATGAAGCTCCCTTTTTTCTGGTTGAAGAACGAATTGTGCGTGTCGTGACACCCGAAAAATATATAAAAAAAAACCCCGGGCACACACACACACACAGAAAAATTCCACCCAGGACGAAATGGCGATGGGGAACGAGGGGCATGAAAGATAGCCAGCTGGCCGTAGGGGTGATTCAAAGCTGTTGGTTAACGGTCCAAAATTGACTGTCCATTTCGCCCGAGCTGTCCATCAGGATATCGAGAAATCGACGAATTAGATGGCGCGCACCGCAAGGCTCGTTTTTTTTCGTTCGTCCTTTTGTTGCGTTTCAACTTCCTTTCTCCATTTGCAAGGTACTCCCGTGGGGGTTTGCGCGATCCAAAAAAAGGTAGATAAAGCATTGCCCCCTGTGAAGGGGAAGGTAATTTGTGACCGGCAGATTATTCATTTACCAATGCCCGGCAAAGGTGCGTATTGGGTGGGGAGGGTTAAAACGGGAAGAATTCGCCCTTTATCCGCTGCTGTTGTCCCGTGTTTTTGTTCGACCCCGTGCGTTGATATGTTCCGCACGCATATGCCAGCCCTCCTACCTACGCACATACGCCATCCTATCACAACGTGCTATCAATCTCCCATCGCATCGAACTGCAAAGAGAGTTAATGAACCGTGGCCGGAAATGCGAGCAAAGTAATTTAATGTAAAAAAAAGTGAAACTACTGAAACACCAATCGACAATCGAGACTCGTTGCGCCATTATCCTTCTCACGTAGAGTTGATTAACGCGCGCTCGAAAGGTAGCTTTTCCTTTTCATCACAACGAACACACACACACACACAGACGCATCAAACGGAAAGCAAATTGCCGCTCAATCCTTCTGGTCGGCGGCACCCAAATGGTACCGGCTTTTACCACCCGCCGGGCCCGAGAACCAAAGGATCAACAGACTGCAATTTGCGCCTACTGCAGCATCGGAATGTGTAGGCAGTACCTGCCGTGCCACCATTGTTTAGCCAACACGCGCAGAAGGCTTAGCAGGGCTTTTTGCTGGTCCACACTCAGGTACACAATGGCAGCGGGAAAATGGATGCAACTTGTCGGCAACACAGAACAAGACAAACGTGTGTTATGTTGTGTGGTGCGTCCAGTTGTGCGTCCTTTTTTTTGTTATTTTCGCCCAGCAGTTGCTATTATGATGTGAAAATGGGATTATGATTGTTTTCGGGATAGCTTGCTGTGTTGCCTTCGTGCCGGTAATGTATTTATTTTCCAATGCGAACAAATTAGCACATTTCCGGGCACTGTTGACTGCGTTGAAAGCAATCCTGCAGGAACCGGGTGTAACGTGAGGTGGATGGCCGTTTGGTTAATTAGAGATTGGTGAGGAAGTCGTTTGAGAAGAGTGAGAGATAATTGGTGCAGTTTGTGCAGATTGCTAGGTATAAGTGCAGGAGCACTTGAAGTTTTTAAGAAATTGAATTTGAGTTAAATCGAACATTAAAAAACAACTATAATTGAATTTAAACACATAACAACACGGTTTACATTCATATAGCAAAATCAACTCATCAGCTGAATGCACTCGTGACCACCCGATAGTTGCGTATAGTTCCGGTGTGTGTGTGAAGCCCGGGCGTAGTTCAAACCCCATCCAAGACCGTATTTTCGTAGCTGGAACTTTCAGTTAAGTGGTAAATAAGGTGAAGTAAAAGAGTGTATAGGACTGCTTTGGACATGGACTTGCATATGTAGTTATCTTCAAGAAACAAAAGAAGAAGAAGAATAAGAAGAATTTATGAAAAGAACTTATCTGCTTTTTGCCAGCATACATATGGGTAATTAATATTAAAAAAGGATCAGGCCATCCTTCCAACAAAACTTTAATCTTTCTATAAAAACATTAGACCAGAGATTTGATCGGAGGATATCTCAGAAATAGTTCTTCATTGTCTTGGATTTTCATTCTTCGTCGTTGCTGTACACGCGATCCTTTCAGAAATTCGCAATAATTAATGCACAGAATTCCAGAAACTTCAAAGCATTTTAGTGTGATTTATTAATAAAAAAACATATAGCTCCGACTCCGAATGACACCGGGCGACTTCGGACGACTTCAAACGACTCCGGACAACTCCGGGACCAGTTCGGACGATTCCAAACAACTTTGGATATTGCAGCGAGGACCTACCTTCCGGAGTCGATTCTGAATTTATCGGAGTCGGATCGGAGTCGACTCCGGATTTTTGCCAACTTTACTCATCACTACTCTAAACCCAGCAATGAACTAATGGTAGCAGCCAATTATTTAAACCTGTGTGGGAAATCTAACCTTCATCGATTGGAAAATAACTATGAATTGGGGCATTGTTTACCAAAATAACATCACTACCAATTCCCTGCTAAAATAATAACTTTGTCAATTCTAATGTGTGCTTAGTGTGGACCACCACCACCTTGTGTCTACACCAGTATCGTGAAAATAAATCACAAAGACAACTCCAATGATTACCAAGCGCGCGTCACAGACAGTTCGCTTCTTCACCCTACTATTTGCGTCTTTTGCACTGGAATCATTCCATCGGTGCATTATGTTTGCCGTTCCTTCCCATTTCCAATTCGGTTCCCATTCCCGCTCCCTAATCGATTGCCACCGACGACATCGTCGTGTGTGCAATTCCATGGCTCTACCGTGCCACACCGGATCGCAGAAAACATGCTAATTCTGCATTCATCGTTCCCTTCGCGTGGAGTGTGCTCTCGTGCACTAACGGCGGTGGTGTCCGTCCACCAGCTCGCATATATTTGCGCTAGGGAACGCTAGGGAGCGGGAAATGAGGGCTACCGCCGTGTTCAGCAAGCCAAGGTAATTGAGGTTTGTGGCATAAAAAATTCACGAAAAAAGAACCATTCGCCAAATCCGGTGGTGCACCCGGCATTGGTCAGCGCCATTTCGCCGGCACACGGCGAAGGTCTAATGGTCACTGGCGCGACACCGCTCGGTGGACCACTTTTGGAGAAGGTGTGCACCGCGTGCACTCGTGGACCGACGAACTGGGTGGGTGACTTGCAAGTTGCAGCGGGGGCAGAGCAGAGGGTAGTAGTAACATGCACATTCCGCGGCGAAGCTTGTGGGTTCTCGCGGCAATGGCACGAAAATTGGCAATTTATTTGTCGTGCAGAAGGTCCGACAAAAACGGTGTGGGTGCACTTGACGGGAGAGGCGGGCAAAAATTGCTATCCAGCCATTTTTAAACAGCAGAATATTGGTGGTGATGGTGTTGGTGGTGGAAGGCAGAAATCACTATCTTGCTTTGCATGCGATTTCGATGGTGTGCTGGTCAGGCGAGCACAAAAAAGAACGACTTCAAACAAAAACCATCCACTCAGAATGTAGACAGGGGGGGGGCGTTGACGAGGGACGAGCCGGGCGAACGGATGCACGGATAGGGATTTAAGGGACCCATGCTAGGGCGCTTCTAATGCTCGGAGCGTCGAATGACTGAGCTTTCGTGCCAATTTTATTCCTAATTCCCCTGCCACCATCAGGTGGCACAAATCAGCACCACACAAACACACATCATGCAAAGAGCACCACCACGGGGTGCTTGATGGTTGAAAATCGGCACACAGCTGGAAGTAATGACCTTCCGCTCCGGTGCGCACGAGCCAGCTGTCCACTAAAATAGTACACACCATCAAAACATAAATCCTTGGAAAATCCAAAACAATCCATTTTCTACCGCTCACCAGCGCGCACACCTGCTGGGACGCACAAACTGAGGACACAGTTTTGAGTTGTAGACTCGGTCTTTCCGCTACATTTGTCCGAGTGCTACTTTGCATAAGCTCCATTGGAGTGCGTATGACTGCACTGCTGTAAAGTTTGCATTAAGTTGACGTAGACGACGAACCCGCAGAATTATTCGTAATGAGACACTTTAGTGACTCATTTTGTTCCTCCTAAAGACGTCATGCAGAAGTTACATTACTTATGCCCAAAATAAGTCCTCCCTAACGCGACAACTCAGCGATGAGGAAATGTAATAGATACACAGCAGCTTGTTCGCTCGAAACAATCGACCGGGAGGTCAAAACATTCAAATGTCCCGAAATCGCCAAAAATTATCTGCAGCGACCTCCACACACACACACACGCACACACAAACAAGTTCAACTTTGTGCTACTTGAGAAGCGTCCCACTTCCTCTACACACCCGACCCAGGTCAGCGGGTGACCATTGAACGGGGACCATTGAACCTAGGAACAGGTTCTTAACGGCGCGCCACAAAGAAACGTTTGCGGAACAACGTCGGAACTATCGCCAAACATCCACCGTAAAAGTGCATTTCGACCCGTCGCTGTCCGTTTCTCGGCCCTTCCCGAAGGCATTTTTGGGTCTTTCGATATTTACACACTGATTAAAGCTGAGAGAACGTGCTTCCTGGTACCCTCCCTGAGCGGCGGGAGGAGGTGCTTTTCCATGCTGATGAATGCCTTTGTGAACTGGAGTCCCGGGTGGTGCGTTTTGCATGCACCCGCATGCAGCGGCAACGGGACGCGGCGGTATATATGATTATTAATGCACATTTTGGCGGTCGAAAAGCGCCCGGAAGTTGGATGGCATCGAACGATACAGTGTGGCGACAGTTCGTTGAACCACGCTGGTGCAAGCACATTGTGTCCATGGCAAACAGGGAGCCACCCCTATGGTTTGACCGATTTCGGCGTCCATTAGAGGGCCAGCTGACGGGCGGTGGCATGAATTGCGTTGCGCTCTTGTCGCTGCATTATCTATTTTAAGACGGAGATGTACTGTGAGTTCCGATTGAACATTTTTGTCTTGTTGGGTGTAATGTTTGACGATTGCTTTACGGCATAATTGCAAGAAACAAAGGCAAGCAAACCTTCCTCTAACCCGTTCTCCCGTCTGGCGACGGACGGGTTAGCAAAGCTATTGCCATATTATCGCATCGAATTTTTGCACCCTTTTACCTGGCAAAAAAGCTCAGCTTTGCAATTGCAACTTAAGCATAAAAAAAGTACCATCGTCTCTTGCTGCCGAACTTGCGGCGGTTGTCTACGGAGATTGAGTTGCGATAATGCACCAAATTTCGGTTTTGTTATTTTAAGCCTTTTTCCCCCTACTAGCCCCGTGCACGAACAGTACGAACGGGGTAAAATAGGCGAAGCAACCCATTGTGCGAATTTGGCTCCGGTCTTCCTGAAGCATCCGCTGATCCGCTTTTTTACGATGCATCATTGTGAGCTACCTGTGGCCGTGGGCGACCCTTTGCAATTGCAAGCCAGCCTGCAACATGTGGAAGCGAGCTTTTACGAGTCTTAACTCTTTCGTACTTTTTACATATATTTTCCCTTTTTTGACCCTCTAAAAGCCCTTTCCGAAAGAGTGTATAAACAGTAAAATCGCATTCTGTTGTGCCAAAAAGCCCGAACAAATGGAGGAGGGTTGTAAAAGTTAACAACGATTGCTAATGATCATGGTGGCAGAGTATGCGATTTTTGTTTTTGCCATGTAAGAAAAAAGCACACAAGAAACTGCAATAAACAGGGAGACCGAGAGGGAGAGAGAGGTACCGTGGGTTGCCAAAACTACAAAAAAGGTCCCATAACAGGGAGTGACCATCGATTAGGGGATGCCATAAAAGCGGGTGCTTTTGCTTTGAAGCATTCACGCCGAAGAAATGAGAGAATGAGAATGAGCGAAATTGGGAAACAAGAAAGGTGCAAAGCGAAATTCTATTTTTGCCTACCTTTTTTGTGGAAAGTCATCGAGAGCAGAAGGGAATGGGCAAGGGTTAGAGAGCGATGTTTGGGTGCATGGGTTATGAATTATTGCAATATTTGCCGCTAATATAATACTGTGAGGTACAGCGTCGTAAAACCCTTTTCATGTGATAAAAGTGTACAAGAAGTTCGACAAATGAAAGTGAAATGAGATTCTCATATTTGTCTTTAAAGACACATTTTTTCGCCATAACTGCACGAATAATGCTTCTTTTCTAGAAACTGTGGCACTGCCAGTATTATTAATTGTATTAATGATGTCCTCTGTGTAGCATAGTTGTTTGCTGTAATCGGCACAAAGCACAATGAGGGACTTTCCCTTGTCTGTATCTAGTCTTCAAGGTCGATTACAATTGAAGAAGCGTAGAATCCAGAGATGACCTTAATCGACACTCCCAGCATCATCGGATCGATGCCAATTGCATTCAATCAATTAATAGAGTGTCAATTATTGCTAGACTTCTAGTGGATTCGCATTACCGATGGTTCTCTCCCCCATCGGAAAACACACTCTCTCCCGCTGATGGGTAATTCTGCAGCAGAAAGCTAACAAAGCAACGAATGCACGTGCCAATCGCTTTTAAATTGCTACACTAATGGCATCCCGCATACATTGGGTAAGCATTAATTCATGATCAATCTGAAATTGTAAACATTAAGCCGGAAGGAATTGAATGGGATGAAAAAGACAAGCAAATTATGAAGGATCTCACATTTATAAAAGATATTATTGATATTTTCCATAGAATCCAAATGTGTTTCAACGACCAGACTTTTGGCTTGAAACTATTACTATTGAGACTATTACTATTACGAGATTATTAAACTAAAAGAATCACAGTGACGGCTAAAAATCCCTAATATAAACTTAATAAAACGCTAACAAATGTATGGAAGAAAATGTTGAAATAAAAAAAGAGATTTTGTACTGTATGTCCTAGAATTCTGGCGCATATTTATGATATTAACAACGTATGCTACATCGCTCAGAATAAAAAGGAACCGAATACCAATGTGATTGCACAAATTATTAGTGTTATGCTTCATTAATCTTTGAGATACATTCATACGAATCTACAGCGATGAGTGATTCGAATCTCAAATCGAATCTCTAAAGAATCATAAACCTCCAAAGATTGCATGAAATCATAAAGATAAATGAATCGCTAAATATCTATACTTTTATATTTTATTTTACTTTTATTAATTTTTATTATCTCAACATATTTAGAAATCTCAAAAGATCCTAATAAGTCGTCTTTTTGGCGACTACGACCTACGCGGATACCTACCACCTATACAGGCTTTCGAGGCTTATTTAGTACCTCGCTGCTGGAATCCTTGCTACAAATGGATGGGTCCATATGAGGCTTGAACTCATGACGGGCATGTTGTAATGTCACGTTAAGTGCAAGTTGACGACTGCTCCACGGATCCGTTTCAGAAGATTTATATATCTTATATGCGGTTCATGAATCCCTAAAGATTTATGAAACTAAGGAAAATGACAAATCCTTGTAGTTGTTGTTATCATGCATCTTTAGATTATAAATCTCTATAGATTCGCGAATTTCATGATAATCTCCAGAGATTCGTGAATATTTTTTTTATTCAGATTCATGAATATTAAGAGATACGGATATTCTTGCATAATTAGAGGAATTTATACATATGTATGGATTCAATAATCCATGAAAATTCATAAATCTTAAACACTCTTCATCAAAGATTCGTTCAGATTCATGAAGCTGTATCAGAGTTGGCCATCTCTACAGCATATTATTATTATTATTATTACTATTATTATTATTATTATTATAATTATTATTATTATTAGTAAAGTTATTACTGTCTCAGAAAGATAAACTCAAGTAACAAAGAATTCGGACAGCTCATCTTGAGAAAAGTGAAATTTCTGAAGAAGAAAGCATGAATTTCACGACATATATTATTGAAACCGATTTTTTATTCAGGAGGAACGATCCAAACTAAAACCAATTAAAAGCAACAGAAAATAGCGAAATGTTCTTAATGCACTATACAACATTGTCTCAATCGCACTCTTTTGATACAGAATGGTTACATAAATACGTATGTGCAACGTTCCAGTACAGCACTGGACGTGTATATGCGTGTAATTAACGTAGCATAACAGTCGTGTCTAATCAGTAACACTGTTGTAATCGCCGACAATAAGCATAGAAGCAGTAGCTGATTATGCAGAGCATATTCATATTGCGACGCAAAACGAACCAACAAAAACATGGTGGAACACATCCAACGTGGCCTCCGTTCACTAGAGGGGGACTGCCACCATCATCGTTTGGATTGCTCCGATCATCGGCCGGTTCAATTGACCGCCCGGTGCATTGCCATCACCCGGTAAAGTGCGTGTAGAAAGGGACGCCTCAATAATGGGCAAAAAAACTCGCTCACACACGCACACGCGCGCGCACGCTCGACAATCAACAAGAAAACCTCAAAGTGCATTGACCGTCCAAAATTCGTTTCAAATGTCCAGAAGCTTCACCGCCCCCCGCACACACACACACTTCCGCGATGTTGCATCGCCGCGAATGCCGAACACAACACACACACACACACACACACACGCTGCTGCTGTGGCGTTGTGAATTTGGAAGTTGTGTGGTGGCGCGAATGCCGCGTTGTTGCTTCATTGTGGCTGTCAAATTAGAACTGGTTCTGCAGTTTGCGTAGGTTTGCTGCACTCGTACGTGCCCGCTCGCTCGCTCGAATAGGCGACGGATGGATGGCAAGCGGATGGTCGCGCGTAAAACGGAGGAAGAGCGCACGAGCGTGTGTGACGATGTGTGAGATATGCAAGTGAGTCAATGCACGTACCCCTTGGGTGCGTACTGTGTGCTAGCACACGGTGCGTATCCCTATGTGTATGTGTGTGTCTATGCTCGTTTCTAAACGATCGCTTATCGCTCGAGCTAGGCGTAATCGTGTACGAACTGGAAACAATATTTTTGGAAACACATCTGCAATGCTTGTGAAACGCATTGGCAGGGAGCCGTGATCGATGATTATTACTTCAACACATTAGAAATTGTCGTTTGAAGTGTGTAGAAATAATTAATAATAAATTATTAAAAATATACATACAAATTGACTTGAAAATTGGAAAAACCCAATACCATTACGAGCTTATTTGATTCTGAGATTGTAGGTTGCATAAGAAAATAAAAATATTCTAGTTCCCGAAAATGTACGACCTCCTTTTGCATTCTACAATTAAGCATACAAAGAAAGCTATCGATCCCAGCAAACAACATGCAATTGCTACCCTAATTCGATCCTCCTCTTCGGGGAAACGGCTTACAATGCGCTTAAACATTGCCAAAAATTAGAAACGAATCACTTTTCAAATGCCTATTCTCAAAAAGAAGGCTTTCCAGTGTCCTGCTGCTCCTTCATCTCTACCATTGTGTGTGGAAGAAATTGTCAACAGCAGCATCAACTTGTAGACAAAAGAGAAGGAAGCATAACAGAGGGAACAGAGGAATGAAAACACAGAAATTGCCTCATCAGCCTCTCTATCTACCCTGAGCAGCAGCAGCAGCAGCCACAACCGAAAGCAGACCGACAATGCCTGCAAGCGCATTATGTGTGCTCGCTGTGCACGGTAATGTTGTTATTTCTTCTTTTATTGTGGTTATTTAAGGTTATAATAATCGACCCCGCCCGATGCAACGCTGCCGACGTGCACTTTTTCCCTATTTTGCTGTTGCTGTTGTTGTTGTTGTTGTGTGAATCTGAATGGAAGAAGCAAATAATGCGTGTGTGTGTGTGCAATTTTCTTCCTTTTGTTCGCTACGATTGCACCTCCCGTGGGACAGTGGGCGCGGGAGGGTTTTGAGAGTGTCATAAACGTAACCGGGGTCAAAAGCAAAGGAAACCACCACCGAAAATCGGGGTTTGTTGAAGAAGGATTGAAGCGAAACAGGAATAATAGAGAGAGAGAGAGAAGTGGGTTGTCAATCCTTTTGTGCGAGAAATGCTTCTCCACAGATCCTTCCTTTTGCACTCCTACTGTAAACATCCTATTTCTGAGCGCTTTTTTTCTTTTACTTTAACCCCATCATCAGTAAGGGAAAGTGCGTTTGGGTCTTTCCATTCTTTGTGCATTCGTCGTTCGATACCCTTAATTTCCTCCACACGGGTGCACGGGATCGTTCAATTTGTCAATTTTTGGCATTGTGTTGGCGTGTTTCTGTACCCCGTCCAACCCTACCGCTGGGTATTGCTGTGCTGCAGCATTTTTTTTTTATTTGGATGAAGCCCTTCTTTTTTACCCCGTTCTCATTCATAATTACGTCAGGGCGCGAATTACACTCCAAAAAAAAAGAAGGTATAATAGCAAAAAGGAAGGACAACCAGATCAGGTAGGATACGAAAAATGTGTTTTTAGCAACGAAGTAAAAAATGTCACGAAAAAAAGAGGCGTTATAGGCGGGACACCAGTATTGAGCGCTCACAGCTACTTGCTACCGTGAGCTGCAGGGGTGACAAAGCGCGATTTTAGGGTAAAGGTAAGTTTCATTCAGAATGCACTCAGAATGGACATTGGTACAATTATGCTGCTATCATTTCCATTCATACGTCTTTCTGCAAACCATTGACCAAACGATGCATCAACGAACCCGAGAAGGTAGAAAAGCATTTCGATTCACTGCTCGGTTCGGCACCAAACAAATCAATAGCAAATACAGCAAATTTAATTTCAAGGTTAAAATGAAAAAAAAACAATAAAACAAAAAAATATTTAAATACAATATTAATATTGATAATATTAATAAAAATTATATAAAAATAAGCAAGCTAAAACAATGACTTACCTGATGCTTCATTCATCATGCATCGTATGCGCATCTGGGTATTTACATGCCGTCCAGAACAGTTACTTCTGACATTGGATCGTCGCTCCAAGATCAAGCTCATACCTGTTTGGCGTATGTAAGCAGTAGTAGTGCTATGAATGTGTTGCAAATATTAAAATAAAACGAAAATAAACTGAGTTTAATACACAAACAATGTGAAATAAGCAAACAAAAAAAGAATAAATCACGAAAACAAAAGTTAAAGTTTTTATTTAAAAAAAGCTATATTAGAGCAAATAAGTAATGTGTAACTAAAAAAATACGAAAAAAAGTTTAAAATTAAAAGCTCTCATTTTGCGTGCTACGGACCGAGTTACAGATCGAGTGAAACTGAACGTGAAATTTTGTTTTTTTTTTTTGTTATATTTCATTAACTATACATCAGAATATGGCTTATCGCACATCAAAAGGATATTCAATTCCCCACGTATTTAGGCTATAAATATTGAAATAATAAATAAAATAGACCGAAACATATTCAAATAATGAATGAAATGCATTTGCTTGTGATTCACCGCTGACAATTTTTTTTACCGTGAACAAAGCGGAGAATCACAAGGAAATGCATTCAATTCATATTTTAACATGTGTTATAGTTTCAATGGATGGGGATTTTATTTTCCTTTTTTTGTGGTGTACGACAAGCCATATTCTGATTAGTGCTTAATGAAATATAGCAAAGAATCATACAATTTCACGTTCAATTTCACTCGATCTGTAACACGGGCTTAAACTGGTCTAACCACGCTTGCCAAATGCTTGCTGTTGTACGGGGCACCAGGCGTCCGCTTGGATTGTACCGAGTATTATGAAACATAAGAATAGAGACATATTTATGAATTAAATATCATTTGATTATAACCGTTCATATACTATTCAAAGATTGATATAATTTAAAAAAAAACATAAAACTCTCTACAAGCTAATACATTGAAAGGACTGAAAAAAATCTACATATTTGTTTATTATATTTTTAAAAAATCATAAAAATAACTATAAAACAGATATGAAGGCAAATTAACTGCCTATCTCCCTCTGCTCTCTTTCGCCTCCCTCGCGCTACCGGTCAGCACTTGCGCGACCGTAGTGCTATAGTTGAGCATGATGCTAACGATTATAGTCAACGAATGCGCCAATATAATCGACGTGGCGTGTCACGTTGAATGCTGACCTCCGGTGCACAGATAGAGGAAAGACGGAGACAGAAACACACACACACACACAGCAACCGAGATCAACGACAGCAGCAGTACAGAGTGAAACAGGAGATAAATTAAGCATCCATAGGGCCGGGAGAAGATAGAAGCGATATAGAAGCAGAGAGCATAGAAATGCGCTAGAAACGCGTTTCGTGTGTTTGTCTGTGTGCGTGTGTGTGTGTGTGTGTGTGTGTGTGTGTGTTTTTTTTTCTATCGCTCGTTTTGCTGTGATGAAACTTGCCTCCGACAACAGCAATTTAGCCCTGTTTGTTCCGATCTTACTGTGCCTCTGAGCGTGTTAATGTGCGTGTGTGTGTGTGTGTAGATATGCTAGCTTCCATTCCGCTCACCCATCCCTTCACCATCGCACACAATTCGCTCGCGCACCGAAAACTGCATCTCGCACAAGCAAGCACAAGAAACCAGCAAGCGGGAGAGGGGCGACGAGAACTCATGCTTTTCCTTTTGGCCGCGATCGTGCTGCACCCCGTGTGCGAGAACTCACGCGCATCGCGATGCACCCCGCCGGGGAGGGGGTGCACTCACAGTGTGCGTGCGTGAGCCATCCCCTCCACAAACCGTCCCGGTGGCTGGCTGCCGGTGAAGGTTTTGCGTACGCGATCAACAAAAGCATTTGCCCCCACCGTCCGATGCCGCCTGCGTTGCAGCCTGCGTGCATAAATCGGTCCGGCGGTGAGTGCACCAGCGTGAGTGGTGGTCCCACCAAAACCATGCCGAATAATTTTGTGCGAAGGGCACAGCACAAAAGCCGAAGGGCTTTTGGTGTGTTTTGGTGGCGCAAGCGACAAACCTTTAGGGTCAGCGCAAGCGAGAGGACAAACCTTTAAAGGGGAAGGTAAACCTCCCCCCCAACACACAAGAGAGAGAGAGAGAGAGAGAGAGAGAGAGAGAGAGAGAGAGAAGTTTGGCCGACCTGCGGCCTTCCTTCCCCTATGCGATGCTGCGCGGTGCAGCATAAAAATGCGCCCTTTCCAAGTGCGCAAAGAGAGGCGGGAAAGAGAGCGAGCATTGTGTGTGCGTGCGTGTGCATGGTGCGAGCAACAGGGATAGGGAAAACCCCCGAAAAAGGGCGCAGATTCACTCACCCAAGTCCAGCCCTGCGTGCAGTGGGCAGGGCAGGAAAGGGAAAACTGCCAGTTGCGAAAAAGGGACAGGAAGGAGCGCCGTGAGTGACGGGTGGAAAAGGATCGTGCATCTTTCGTGCATCCTTTTGCTGGCTGCTGCCGGCCGGTGGTGCAAGCGAGACAGTGCGACGAGTGCCGCTGGGGTGAGCGGAGTTTGTGTGCAGTGCCACTCTACTTCCACTCTACCCGGCCACTCTCCGGTGCCGTCAGCACTCTCCGCCAGTGCCATCTACAGCGGGGTTTTGACTTCGGGCAATTTTCGGTACGGTGGGCTCTGGTTTTGGCCGCAACCGTTCTCGGAATCAGAAGCGAAAAGTCCGCTCATTGGCAAGCACGTGTGTCCGCGCGAACGATCGAAAACGAGAGCGCACCAGCGGCCGGGCCGATCCACAGTATTGCAAAGTGTCCGTGGTGGGGCAAAGTTCAAAATTGCATGTGCAGTTTTGTGAAAGCGCGTGCGGTTTTTTTCGGCGGTGGCAGCAGCGAGAATTTGAATTAATAATTTAAAAATCGAGGCGCGAGTGCAAAAGTGCATCAAACGAAAACAGCAAAAAAAA
>AXCO02004092.1:0-21614 GCA_000473525.2 Anopheles melas | reverse complement strand
GTATGATGATAAAAGTTTTAGAATCAATGTATGGCTTATACACTAAAGATTTTGAGCTTAAAAAATTAGTTGAGTGTCCTCGTACTGTTAGAAAATGCTCTTTTTCACAATTCAAGTCGTGGCAGATTTGTATGCAGCCATATCGCAGTTGTGCTAGTAATAAGACGGGAAAAAGTATCAATTAATAAAGAAAAACGTACTCTATCAAATTATGTAGTTATCTGTGGGGAGCATTGTATAAAGCTTCTTGGTAATTGAGTAACTCTCACACAAAACGCCTCATTAAAGCATTTGTCTGTAGCAACTTTTCTAGCTCATCGTTACCCAAACACGGCTTCCAAGAGCTTCTGCGAAACCGGGCATGAGTAAAAGATTAATCAATCAGCATCAGGTAGATAAAAGCGAGTAAGTAAAAGCGTTGCGGCCGTTAAATATAAATGTACATAACGTGGAAATTAAGCAATCATGCAAGAAAAACACTGACCCAACCAACCCACAACACTACACTCCTCCCTTCAGCACAGCTCCAACCTTCCCTCACCCTCTCTCTGCGTCTGCGTTGTCGTTGCGTTCTCGGACACGCTGCTGACCAGCACGAGGCGCTGCATCATAATTTATCCACCGCTGACGTTTATGGATAAAGTTTTCCAAATAGCCACCTCCCAGCCCTGTCTTTGTCTGTGTCTTTGTGGGGTGTTTGGTTGGTTCGTGTTTGTCGTTGCGTTTTTTTTTTCTTCTTTTTATTTCTCTTCCATACCGCTATTATTTGTCCATTCGCTGTTTGTGTGTGTGTGTGTGTTTTTTTTGCCTACTTTTTACTTTACCATGCTGTATCTCTTCTGGGCAGGTTCAGCGTGTCACTGATATCGGTATTTGTGTGAGTGTTTACTTCATTTTTGGTTGGTTGACTTTATTTATCCTTGCGCATGATGTCTTCATCGGGTTGTTCCGGAAGGATGAGAGAGCTGGCTGGAGCCCCTGGAGTCCCTGTTCTGTTGCCTGGTGACCCTTGGGATCGTTTTAGATCCCGAAAGCGGTGCTGTGTGTTCTCGTTTTATTTTCCATTCCTGTTTTGATGGAATTCTTGTTCCAACCCCAGGCCGGCACAGGATAGGAACATTGGATTACACAGTTTACTGGGAAAGAAAGGGTCCCCTGAAAGGTGGACTTTTAAAAGAGTGAGACGAAACGGGGATCTGTATCGCATCGTCCTTCGCGTCACGAAGGGGGGAAAACCATTTTGCCGAGTCGGTTATTTAACTTTTCGTTTGTTTGTAGTCGCGTCATATGCGTATCGGGGTCCTCTTTTTAACATTGACTTGAAAGATCCCCTCACACAGCTAAGGACTTCTATTTCTATGTCTGGGCCTTTTTTTTTGGGAAAAGGACGATGAAAGCTTAAGTAAGTTGTACAAATAACTTTCGCTACTTGCAGTTACCCTGACAACTCACCATTTTTCATCGCCTAAAAACTCATCACCCCATTGCGATTGACACAAGTGAGGAAAGTGATAAACGATAGCGGCTACATTGCCCGTACAATGATGCATGAGGGCATCAAGGGCAAACTGTGTGAGTTTACTTTCCAGCCCAAGCCGACACAACACCGCACACAGGAAGCGATACGGCGAAAGTACACAAACGAACATGTGCTCCGTGCTTGCGTGGTTGTATCGCATAGTCAAACATTAATGCATCCCTGTGCGCCGATGCGGCCAGTTAATCGTGCCCTCCACCCGTAGAGAGGAAATAAAAGGACACACATACACACACATACGTTAAGTGTATTTGCCAGAAGAAGAAGCAGAAGTAATGGCTTGCTGCTGAGCAGTGTCCTTCGATAGGGTGAAGCTTACGGTGAAGGAAATTCCCCGGTACTATAACACAATTACAGCAGCATAATGCTGCACGCGGCGCTCCCTGTGGTTTATGCACAGCCCCCGGTGGAACACGTTTGTCTCGGTACGAAATCATAGATATAGAGCGAACGTTTGGAGTTCGTTAGCGATGGAGTATGGGGTAAGAAACGAGAACCATCTCCAAAGGGTTCACTTCCGATTCTTGCAAAAGGGTTGCGCACACAAATGCACTTATGCACACCAAGTGAGAGGGGGAAGGGAGAGGGGGGGGGGGGTTGGAAGGTTGTGCCTGCTTGCTTGTTGTGTGTCCGACGAAGCGTAACGATGTGCTTGGATGGCGCTCGAGCATGTTATGGTGCACTCCGCCTCGCGTCCTTTCTCAATCTATCCCATCGGTCTGTCTGCCCTTTTATTGCGGCACAACTAAGCGCAGCATCCCTTCCTTCCTCTCTCTCTCTCACACACACATTTTGATGGGTGAGGCATTGCTTTTGCTGCTGATATGGGGACGTTCTTCCGGGAAGTTGGAGACCACTTCAGAACACCTAATGCCTTGCCGCCTTCTATGTGCTCTGCTGCAGCGTGCTCGTTGGTGAGTTGAAGCATTTGTAAAGGTGTTTGGAATAATATTAGTCTACTAGTAAGCTCACACACACACACACAAGCTGGCCTTCGTCCTTCCTTCATGGGCCGAGTCCAGTTTTATTGTGCCATCTCCGTTCCCAAGGGAGCATTGTTATGCTTACGCGACGTGTCCTGGATGCAGCTATATCTACATAGACACCGGCATCGTGTAAGTTGCCGCCTTCTGCCTCGTCCGCTTTAGTATCCCACCCGAGGGCTTCCCCTTTGCAAGGTTGCTCGAAGGGGCTCCAGTCTCAAACAACCGGTATAGATGTTGTGTGTGTGCAAGTGTGTTTGTGTGTCCTTCGAGCAAGGTCCTTGCGCAAGGACACACAAACACAACCAGCCCGCGTTTGTCCGCCTTTCCCAAACCGGCGCCGCTGCCAGCGAAAGGCCCCCAGTTTGCCGGAGTCCCATTGTCATCAGCGCCATCGTTGTCGTCTGCAGCGAGGTAGATAAAGTTCTTCCTTATCCTTGAATAAGGATAATGGTCCCAGCACTTTCGCCATTGTGATGATGCTCATCGCATCCTGGTTCGCCGTGCAATAAGGAAGCGTATCTTCAAGCGAGCGTGAGAAAGCCGGTTAAATGGGGGGGGGGGGCAGGGTTTGTGTAAGTGCGTGGTTTTTTCGGTGGGACTGTGTGGCGTGTTTCCCTATTTCCCGTTCGGTGTGTTTTATCCCTTAAACACGCATACCCACGTGATAGCATTATCGTGTTGCTTCAGTCGCGCCCTGTGTTTCACAATGTTTAGCCAGCGTCGAGTGGAATGAAACCGAACGCGGCGGGTGGCACGAACCCCCACTCGAGAGAGAGAGAGAGAGCGAGGCTTACAACGAGCACGTTTGCCGCTACACAACACGCAACAGTGGAAGGGTGTACACAACTCTTGCTCGCTGGTAAGCCGGGGCGGCCCAGGCGGCCCACTTGTTAAATCACCTCCCCGAAAAAGCAGCCCATCATTGTCGTAGAAAAGCAATTTTGCTTTGCAAATTACATAACTCGAGGCGTTTTGTAGCATCGGATTTCATATTTCCTCTCATTTCATTAGCGACCGTTGCCTTAAAGTATGCATTAAGTCTGTATTAAACGTTACGCAATTTCCACTACACAGCAGCTTTATAATCTCGGGTTGGGCGTGGCTTGTTAAGCGCATTGAATGTAGAGTGCGCCCTTTTGCTTTTGATTTCGGTACCAGAAACATCTTGAAATCGTGCGTGTACATTGCCACCAGCGCTACCGGTGCGGCAGAGGGGACGGCTGACGACAGGCAAACTGCAACGATGGTCGTGTTATACTGCCTACGCCTGCAAAGCAGAACGCACTACTGACCTCGATGTTATGAACAAGCGGCTTTTCAAACAGGCCGGCACGCTACTTACGCCCCTAGAAGCCTTCACATCTGCTCACAATCTGCTCCGGACAGCATACACACCAAACCGACGCACCACCACCAGGCACGACGACCGCACTGGTGACAAATTTTCGATTGTAATTAGTGAAATCGTGTGTATAAATGCCATGGCCTATTGGACACGGTGACTGCTACACAATTGGGCGCAGGGTATCTGCGCCTGCCGTTCTGTGCTGGTCTGGCTGCTAAATCCTACACGAAAGGATAGACCACCATGTGTTAGCTCTTCCCATCCAGCCGCTTCGGTTTGTTCGGTTGTTGTAACAATAACTAAGAGAGCCCGGTTGCCGGTCAATTCCCACTCCAAACCTGAGGATGACTTTCAGCGATCATCGGTTGCTTCTTGCGTACCATCATCATCGCCACCGCCAAACTACCAGGAACACCAGGCTCCTCTGGGTTGGCTATCCGATTAACCCACCGAGCCGATTGTACTCGGATGCCACCCTGGCTCTGGTACCATCCGTGCGGACACCACCACAACAAATCCCAGCTTCAGATCGAATTATCTTGCCGGGTCCAATCTTGGCCAGCACTGAAACCTAACCTTGTCTGGAGTCATCCGGTAGCTGTGTGTTTGTGTGTGTGTGTGTGTGCGCCTTTTTCGTATGTTGCTGCGGGCAAATGCAACAAAGTGGAAAGGAAAATTCTTCCCCTATCCTTGGCCAAATCTTGGGGAGGCTATGCTTTGGGGGTTTTACCGTACCGCTCTAGCTCTCTGCTGATCCTCCTCTGCAGCCCCGCAAAACACCATTACCATCACTACAATTTGGTAGCGTCCGCTGACCCATATCATTGCGAAAGACCAAACGGGCCGGAAAAGCTCCGGACACACGAAAACCGGTGGCCTTTGGTGTGGCTTTCAGAAGATGCCGGGCAATCAGTTCCGGGGAGCTTGCGTGCCTTGTGGCGGGGTAGGCCAGAGGTTTTGGTCGGGATGGTGCAATTGCCGGGGACGTAGGTAACCGGGTAGATCGGTCAGCAGGGATTACCGAAAAGCGACGGACGAGTAACACTACCACCGTGGTGGTATCAATCTCCATATTGATTCCCATCGACTGTTGCCGTCCTGCTGGGAAGATGGTTGGTTGGGTTGCTTTTGTGAATAACAAGCAGGAGCATAGGAAGAAGAGGAAAGCAAGAAAGAAAAATTCCCGAACGGAAAACCTTTACCAATGCGAAACGAAAAATGAAGAAACCGTTGGGTATTATCCCAAAATGGAAATGGAAATAGACGTGGAAATTGGCACGTACCGACTATCCAGCATCATTCAGAATGAGGCGAGTGATGTGCTTAGTGTCCGTGTAGTTTCCATTTGTGTGTGTGTGTGCGTTTTTTCCCTACTTTTTCATTTTCGTTTACGTTTTTTTTCCCTGCTCCCTTGACGGCCGGGTGGGAATTTGGTTAAGCGCTCGTTTACGGTTGTGTACCTTTGGGTGACTTTGTGTACCGGTGGTAATGGTGATGGTGGATATCCTGGCGCACTGAAATACCGTGCCGTTCGATGCTGCCTTCCAATGGCCCCAACCGGTGGAAATTGTGAGTGAGAAGCGTAGTAGACAAACGAACCAAAATAAATAAATCCAAAGCGTGTGCTTGCTTTACCGTGTTCATTCTGATGCGAATGGTCGGTTAGCAATTAGAGGTCCGTTTGCCGATCGTCTGACCACCGCTCACAGTGGGTAGTGATTTCAGTTGCAATGATTGGTGTGTGGTCACTGAGGAATAGGTAGATTTTCTTCCCTGCTGTAAATTACATACCATGCGCCAAATACTACAATGTGGTGTTTTATGTTCGGTATAGTTGGAAGTAATGTAATCTGATTTGAAATCGGCAAGCGCTACAATGAAATGATTCCGAGTGGAATAGATGTTGTTCTAGATGTTCTGAAATATGTTGCGAAGGTTTCATGTTATTTCATTCTCGAATTTCATACACCAAAGCATATTAGAATTGCGATGCTTTCGGGAACGCAAAATAATACTAAATGGAGAAATTAGGTCAGGATTTGGTAAAGCCAATGGGACCACATATAAGGAGTGCAACTAATATCCATAATGTTGAATCAAATCTTTATCTATTTGGCGTTTTGAACGGTTTTTGAACAGTAAATATTCAAGTTTTGAACAAAGAATTCTAGCATTGAAAACCACCGTCAAGCCAACATACATACATATAACAACATCTTTAAGTAATCAATGGTACAAAGTGATAGGTTGTATTAACCCGGAACTGTGTAGTTTAGGTTGTGAAGACTTTAAGGTTTTCAATGATTTGATAGTAATTAAAGAGGGAACTGGACTCCATCCATCCAGAGTTCTGGGATATTTAGTAATCGAATGATATTAGCAGATGGGATTGTAAATTGTTCAGCAAATTTCTTGTTTTAGGTGCAAATCTCCTATGAACTTAACCTTGCAGATGCCTGAATGTTTGTTACGACCTGATATGGAATACCCAACAGCTGAATCAAACCTTCTAAGGTTGTTGTATAAGGAACCGATCGATTTTTGCATTGAGGCTTTTTATCAAGGCTTTTTTCATAAGGCTGCTCTAGAACGCTGCCGGTTGGCAAAGTATTCAAAATGTATCTTGATGAAAATTAAAACACTTATTCCTACTGGTTCTTTATCGTACTTGTGATCTCTTCGGTCAGTCTACAATGGAAATCATTGAAAGTCTAAATTAAACTTGAAAAAGGTTCTTATCCACCTGATTATTGAAAATAATAAATGAATAGTATATTTGCAACTATTTGAAACTATATTTGAAAAGGCCCGGTGTCATAGTACAGTCGTCAACTTGTGCGACATAACAACATGCCTGTCATGGGTTCAAGCCCCAAATGGACCGTGCCAGTATACGTAGGACTGACTATCCTGCTATGGAACAATAAGTCACTGAAAGCCAAGCCGTCTTCACTAGTGGGTACAGGACAGGGCTTGACCGACAGCGGTTGTTGAGCCAAAAGAAGAAGAAGAAGATTATTTGAAACTATTTGTTATTAAATTCGTCGAATGCCATCAGATTGTTGATTTGGTTTGCTATGGTATTATGCCTTCTTTCGTACAGACACCATCGTATTGCAGTAAAAATGTAATCCTTTTCATCAGAAATTCTACCGAAACAAACAAAACTTACCGAGATGAAATGAGATGAACGTACATGGTTTCCCTAATCAGGCTTGTGTTGCCTTTGTGTTGCTCAACTATTCATCATTGTGGGACGTTTCATTTTAAAAGCACTATCCGAGTTTAAAACCTGAAACCAACGTTGCACCCGGTTGCACTTGAAATCTATCTGTAACGATAGGAGAAACTGTTGTACGGCAGAAAATATTGGTTAAACCTTGCTACATCCTCACACTGCACAACCACGGCACACCTAGCGTTGGCTAGAGAGTATAAGCATCAAATGGCCATTAGATGGACGTTGGGTTTTGTGCTGCTAGATTCAACGATTTTCGTATCATCAGAAGTGCCCTCCAGTGTACAATATGCGTTACCTCGATGTATTTCTGCACCGGTAGTGTAAGCGATACCAGATTACAGACAATCGTACTCCGCACCGGTGTAGTAAATACGGAGTGCAATAGAATTAGTCCCCCCGCATGTTACCCATGTTCCAGTGCTGTGGGGAATAAAAATAGAGGCATTCAGTTTGTATGTAATGCAATGCAGTGAAGCGATCGATTCCCTTCCTACTGTTTCCCATTTGCCAGCGAGGGTTTATGGTTACACGTGCACGCGCGCTATCGGTTGGCGCACCATATCATGGACATGTCCACGTACTTGACCCGTTGAAGCAGTAAAGCTCAATCAATGATTTTAATCAACAATTTCTGTGCAACAAAGTAGATAGGGAAACTCTATGACAGGGGTTCTTATGATTTTTCAATAAATTTATTTTCCTTTGTCATGTCTATGAATGCCTGAGCTCTATTGAAATTAATTTGTATTGTTCTACAAAGACGTATGTTCAGTATTTAAAAAATGATTCCCTAATGAAATAGGTTTATTTCGTTAAGGAATATTGAACACTTGTTGTAGGAGAGCACCACTAAACCCCACAGTATAAAAAACACACCATACTTCAGCTACATATTGCACAAAAGATATCGGACGTGCGTAGAGATGAAATAGAAATCTGGGCCAATCTTGCGATTCTGCAAAGCACATGCTAATAAAAGAGGGTCTTTCGAAAGGATACGATAAGCAACGTTGACAAAAGGATGCTCAAGCAACACGAGTAACTAGTACAGCACGCACAGCTAAAGCGAGCATCGACCTCTCGCAATATGTGAATATGAAAAAGGGGGGACTCTTTTTTCTCCATGCTTCAGAATGTCACTGTAAACGCGCTAAGACTCTGGAGGGTCCGGAGAGACGCAACAACAACAAACTCCCCTCAGGGAAAGCCCTTTTTCCCTTTTTCTACTCAACTCAACAAGACAAGAACTCAAAGTACCTGTAACATGAGGGGAGCAAAATTATACAAAAATGAATCTGTAACAGAAGCAGCGAATGATGGCGGGTGGCAAAATTAAAGGATGTCCCAAAAGCCCTGACTAATCCATGCATCCCACACCCTGCCCTGCCCCCACACAACATCACTAGCTCGAGCGCCTACTCAAAAGCAGGACGATGATAAAAAAAATGCTGATTGGATTAGTTTTCAATTTTTCCCTCGCCGTTTTCTTTTTTTTTTTTGGTGCTCAAAGTTTGCGCGGAAGTGTGCCGTGCCGGTTCTGGGAAGGGTTGCACAAAGCAAAACGGATTGCCAAGTGCAGGAGCGATGCAACTCGGAAGCGAGCCTGCCGTGTCTCTGTTTAACTTTTGTTGGCGGTGCTCTTCTAGCCACAGGCCCATGAAAAGGACACAGAAAGAAAAGGTTTTTTTTTGGCTCTTTCTGCCCTTCCTACACAACCAAAATGGTTCTTCCGAAGGACGCTTCTTTTTTGTGAAGCCCTTTTCCTAGTGCCGAGAGGATGTAGTATTTGCATAACCTCACCACCGAAAAGGGGCAGACATGCTGAAATGGAACCACAATCCTGGATGTAGCGCTACCCCGGGTGTGTTTCTTTTCAGCTTACGGCGGAAATTCTAGCGCGGCTCAGTCAGGTTTGGTGTCCCAAGCGTAGAAACCAATGAATTTTTAAGTAAACGAACGCGGGAACGCGTTTGCATCGCTTTGGGTAAGAATTTAAACACAAAACCCAAAGCTTCCCGGCACAAACAAGCCAGTACTGTGCAGTTGTGTGGTGGTGGCGCTCTACAAGCTATGATGGTAGGTTGAAAAATGCAGGTTGAATTGTATGAGTGTACATGTGTACGTGTGTTCAGTGAGGCAAACTTTAAGTGAGGAAGGAAATTGCTCCATACGTTTTGACCGAGAAAACTCCATGCATTTGTACGATACGGGTCAGAGTCATGGTGCTCATGGTGCTCGGTTGACCCGGCACTGGACTTCAATTACCAACCGACGGATCGGTCGGACCGGTAGGCTAATCGAATTGATGTCCCGAAGTCAAAATGGACGTTCGAGCAGTGACCGCCCCCTGGTGCGGTGAGAGTGTTCTAACCGGCTTGGTTCTAAGCACAGCATACGTTCGCTGGGGAAAATTTAGAAACCGGTTCAGTGGGTACTTCTCGTGCCAAGGAGGGCGAAAGATCGTGCCAACGGGTCCTTTCTACACTTTGTTTGTGGCTCCCGGGCATACACTCGCACGGGTACGTGTACACCCACTGTATGACACCACCCATCATACTCACTCATGCTGCTGCCGCTGCTGCTGCTGCTGCTCATTGATATTCAAACCACCGGTATCCATCACATCGCTGTGATCGGACAAATGCTTGACAGAAAACCCAATTGTTGAACCAAAGCAATGGAGAGGGAAAGAGAGCAAAAAAAAAACACCAACCTAAGAGCATTGGTCGCTCACAAATTTCATCTTCCTGCTTCCCTTTCCAAAACAACGCGTCTACCCTTTTCCGTGATCGAACGAAGAATTGGTTTGCAGTCGAACAGTTGTGTCCTCGGACACTAATAGGCTGTGTTCTTTATCCTTTTTTTTTTGCTCTTAAAAAAAGGACTTTTTCCTTTGTCCACAGGGAGGGGGGGCCTGGGGGGAATTCGTTAGGAGAAGTATGATACCCGGCTACATGCACACTCGCTCACGCAAACTCAGTTAGAGCCCTGGACCGGCATTGGAGGCTCTTCTGGAGATGTACACGGTCGCTATGGAACCTTATTGCCTACGCCCGTCCGAACCGGACACTCTGTTAACGTTTGCATGAGCTTACGGCTCAAAACCCATGCAAGAATAAAGGGAGAATGAGCTAGATAGAGAAAGAGAGAGAAAGAGTGAGTGAGAGCGAGAGAAGAACCGGAAAATCCCCCCTTTATTGGAGCACCCCAAAAGTCCCAGCGCCATGTGTAGTTTGTGTGTGTGTGTGCTGTACATATGCTCGGTACCTAAAAGGTACTGGTAGCTACCCCGGATGAAGAACATTGATTGAAATGATGTTAAAAAAATCGTACAAATGGCAAAAGTATGAGTTGCTGCCTATGGGGAAGGGAATAAACCAGATCGGATACAGGATATTGCTACCGGAGAGTCGAAAGATCCTACACTACGAACCACTGCAAATCGAGAGGGTAAGGCACAAAAAGAGGCCATTTTGTTTTGTTTTTTTTTAATGTAGTTGTTCTTGCAATGTTCAATCTCTGTGCAACTTTCCACAAATTGGTCATTCAATCCTGCAACAAGCCCCGCTGTGTGTATGGGGGCAGTGGATGTTTCGTTGCCTGATCTCCCCTTCCTCCAACAAAAAAAAAAGCACGGGAAAAAAAGTCAGTCGAAACGATAATGGTCATGCCTGTCGGACGATACACCTGAAAGGGAAAACGGACTATGTCGTCTGGGCGCTCCCACCACTACCACGACACCCCATATATATCCGTAATCCTCGAGAACTAGTTTCCAATTGGGCTTACGCGTGGCCTCCGTTTTTCCCTTCAGCTTTGTGCTGTAGAACGTTACCAATTTCCGGTGACATTCTGATCGCCAATAAAAAAATTGTGTGTATGTATGTGTGTGTGTGTGTGGATGTGCCCCAACCGAAGAGAAAGGTAGGAAAGTAACCGATTGGAGCTGAAAACGGAAGAACTACACGAAATGAGAATACCGTCACGAATACAACCCAGCACGTGTATGTACCGGAAACGATGGTATGCTTTCGGAAATCATACGGGACGGTACATCCAATCCTGCAGAAGGTAATGGAAGGGGCAGAAATAAAAAAAAAACACTCCGGGAAATCACCCTTATCGGTACGAGAATGTCGTACACGATGCAAAAATAAGCTTCTCACTGCATGCGATGCCAGTGTCGTTAAAGCATGGAAGACAAGTGATGAAAAGTTCATTCGTTGTCCTAGTGACCAACTGACCAGAATATACATACACGCATACACTCATAGGGTGGGTCTACGCCGCTCCCGCTGCCTCATCTCTAAAAGGACATTTAACTGTTCGTCCTACGCTTTGCCCCAACGAATGATGAGTGATGGACAAAATGTCTCTTCCGGCCAATAAGTTCGTGTCCCACACTGGTACATCCATCTTACACAAACAGGCGCACACATACAGAAACACTACCTTTGTGTGTGTGAGGAAGAGTTTTTCTGCTTGGTCCACTGGCCGTCCAAGGCAAATCGGGAAATGACTTTCGATCCAATCAAGGCTCCCGAGGCCCTAGGCCCGTTCTCGTTAGTTCAGCGTCTCTATTCCCTTTAGTATTCCTGGACGTGTCTAAATTGTTGGGGTTTGGTTTTTCGTCCTACCGTTTGGCGGTCGGTTGTCGTTTTGGGGCCGAGATCTCAAACGATTTTCTCGCCCCAGCACCCCCTGCACCACGCAGTTGTGACATGCCGCTTCTTTCGCTTTCGTCTGGATCTTACTAAGATGATTGAGGCTTTTCTTTGTTTCATTGCTCCTACCTTGTCCCATCCCTCGGAGTGCGCCGTGGAAGATTCCTTTTTTCTTCGTTTTTATTTATCTTTAGTCTCCCCACCTTCCAGTTTTCCCTTATTTTATTCTCTTGGCCAAGTTTTGGTTAGCTTTCGGTGTTGGGGTTTTTGCTTACTTTCAGCCAACACCTCGGTTCCGCATCAACTCGATTCATTCATTCATCTAAAGCTTCTGTTGGGTTTTTTTTTTCGGTTGTTGTTTGGTGTTGGAAGCGGTTAAGGATAAAGTGGAGGAGAACAAAGTGAAAAAGAAAATTTTGATCGACTTTTGGTGCTGAAGCGTGTTAAGACGCCAGCGAGCAGCGAGCGCGTGAAAGTGTTGCCCATTTCACTTTTATTTAGGGAAAATAGAAATAAAGTATTACGGGAAGAATGAACAAAAAAACAATGGAAAAAAGATAACGCAAAACGATGGGTACGGGATGTGGCGTTGATGAAAAACGTTTTTTGTTTTGTTTGATCTGTTCCAGGATTGCAAATTCATTGAAAACGAAAAGATAAAAAAACCATCACGCAAAAGGCTGTTGAGTGTTGCTTTTCTACGTTTATACGTTTGCTTATCCTTCGATTACGAAATTTTCCCAAAGTGTATTCGGGATTTAACAGTCGAAAGCGATTTAACAGTCGTGCAGCAAAGAAATTCACAAGGGGAAAGTGAACATTCCATATCCTGCACGCGCTCCGTTTAGCGCTAAAGAATTGGTTTCTGTTCAAACCTAACTGTAGCTAGGACCTTAGATGCCAAGTGTTGTCGGATTGATATCCTCGTTTGGGACATTTTGTTTTCTTTTTTCTAGATGGGAGTCGCGAGATTTATTTAGCAGTAGTTCCCCATCTATTTCACCCAAACCAGGGGCATATAAACACGTCGAAACGATCTAGTTCGACACCGTAAAATTATGGCTCTATTATCGGCAAATGATAACCGTAAAGCCGATGGTACTAATGCGAATTTCCAGCCAGACAGAAGAGGCAAGGCACTGTACCCTCACGAGATAGAGATTTAACCAACCATAAAGTGTATTGTGTGGAAGGATGGGGAGTCCTTTACTGAACGAATGATGGGAATCGCAAAAAAAAACGCTGCAGATATCAATCATACGGTTCATTTCATGTTGCCTGTATACTAATCCGTAACCTTTTCAATGCTCCTCGTTGATGATGATGCTTCCGAGAAGTTTTGCGAATAGATTGATCGGTCGAACGGTAGGAATTATGGGCTCGGTGATCCTTTTTGGCGGAGTAAAGCTTTTCATGATCTATGATGTGCATGGTTTTGTAAACAAAATATGCATAATTTGCATTTTTGAATAACCGATTGATTAAGAACGTCTAGATTGAACGCTATTGAGTGTTTGAATTAAAATTAAATTTAAAATATGTAAAGAAAAACTATTACTTCAAAGTCATAAAAATGAGCGCACTTTTCAATTAAAAATGGTTTATAACAAATCCTGCATTAGCAAAACATTATTAATTTACCAAAAGTGATTCTTATTAAGTATTTTAGGATTAATATCGATTCTTAGATGACGATATTAAAGGTTATCTAATAGGATGTAGTGATAGTGAATGTAAAATTATTACTTTGGTGTGTAAAGCTCTTCATGTAAGGTTTATTTGCACCTTGCTATTTATTTTAACTGTGAATGATGTTACTTCCATACTGCCTAGTCATAATTTGTTAATGTATGCTGACGATATAAGATTTTTTTTATGTAATTCGTGTACCAGCTTACTGCATTGAGCTCCAGAAGCTAATAGATAGGTTTTGTGAATGGTGTGAAACCAATAGTCTGTCTATCTCCGTGAACAAATGCACATACTATTGGGTACTGACCTTCAACGATCATTTATCATCCGAGATCTAGGAAGTTATGCCTGACACTGAACTTGATGATTTCCACGTTCATAACCAGACTATTATTAATGAAGCGCACAAAATGTAGGGCTTTATTAATCGCCAGTCTAAAACTACAAAGAATATTCATTGCCTAAAGCCACTGTATTTGTCATTTCTCCGGTCAGTACTGGAGTATTGTTCTGTTTTATGGTGTCCCTACTCGTCGATCTCGATTAAGAAACTAGAATCCGTAAAAAAATGCAATCGCCGAATCCTAGTTAACACACCATGTTACGATGCTCCTTACCGCATACGGTACTTAATATTAGATATTTAATCTCTGAAACATCGTCGTATGATTGCTCAGAGCGTATTTGTTGCAAAAATGCTAACACACAACATCGACGCTCTAGATCTGTGAGCACGATTAAGTATAAATACTCCAGCTAGCATTCTTAGACACTATGAACACTTAAGTATCGACCGTAAGAGGCGACTTTATAGCTATAACGAACGTTTAACGTATATGTTTCGCAGTTTTAACTCGTCCTATTCATGATTTGATTATCATATTTCGATTGATACGTTTAAAAATCACCTATTGGCTTTGTTTAACACTCTTGACCCCTATTAATGTTAAATAGCTCATAGTGTTAAAATAGTTGGTTAAAGTTGCTTAGACCACTGCGAAGCCCATGAAAATATTTCACTAAATAAATGAATATTTGTATATTTACTTTGAGAGATGTAGTCTAAAACAGCATTTCATGCTCGATTGATGGACTAAACGAAACTCATCCTCAAATTGTCGCAAATAACAAAACATAATAAACTTTGAGATGGAGCATATCACAGACGCTTTGGCTAGATAGCAATTCAGCTAGTCAGCTATTAAAAATAATCTTTATACATCCAATATATGAAAAGAGTTCTTCTTCGATGCATTTTTCAATCGAGAATTAAATCATCTTTAGCTTACACATCCGCATATGTTACATTAAATATGTTACCCTGCCCAAACCTCGGATGCCGTTGGGCATACCAATCCTCCTAGCATAAATGCAACACTGAATAGAAGAAAAAAAAATACGCCAAAATATATCTACAACACGCCCCAAACACCGATTGACGTTCGATTAATCCGATAACCATTTCGTGTAACATTTACAATTCAATTCCCATTCAAAGACGCACCCGACGCATTTGCATTGGCGGCGAAAACTTTTCCCTCCGGGTTTCGCATGATACATACCCCCCACGCCGAGAGGGAGTGGCATGCCGGGACCTAGGGACGATCAGCAACAATCGGCTTACGGTTGTCGGAAAGGCGAGAAAGAAAATAATATTTCCAACGAGCAACAATAAGAGCCATAGCAAACCCGACGCTTTTCAGACGCGAGAGCGCGTGTAGCATATTTTCTGCGCTCTGCGTGGGCACAAATCCGAGCCAAATCTTGCGTCTCACCACTCGAAGCGCAAAAAGCCAAATCCTAGTCTAGGTTTCGCCAGACCAGACGGTGTAAGCGGGGCGAGAAAGAGATTGTGGAAAAGAAAATAGAATGCGAACCGACCGAAACCGGTTGCTGCTTATCCGATCTATTGATGTTTCAATTATGGAAAAAGACGATTTCGGTCCACTCGTCGTTGCCTTACTTTATGTGCGCCACCCACCCCGCACCTGATCCCTGAAACGACTCGGGCACGAATCGACCAAATGCTTCAGGTCCTCCGGTTTCACCAAAACCATTTTTCCTAGAGGGACCGATTACAGACCGTAGTAGTAGTGGTGTTTCCAGGGGTAAAAAGCGATTTGGTTGATACACCATGTATTTGTCCACCAGTTGACCTACCGGTAAGGGATGCGACGATTTTTTTACCTCATTGCGCAGTGTTTCATTCATGCTCAAATGTCCTGATGCTTGCAGTAATTTGACGATCGAACGCCAACAAAAAAATGGGAGCAATTTTTGCTCCACCATTTTCACCTGTGTTCCGGGTGTAGTTTACAAGGCAAAGACAAGGGGCTGTAGGGTTTATACACACACACACACACAACACTCACAGCGTCCGAAATACAATAATTCAACAGCTAACAATTCGCAATGCTAGCTCACCGGTTCATCTGGACGAAGAAAGAACCTCCCGACGATTGTTACCATTGTCCTCTGTGCGCAAGGATCGACCCGGGCTGCAACGAAGAGAAACAATGTGAAAACAGAAAGGAAAATGGAGTGTTCGATTTTCTTGGAGGGAAAATCTTGAACCCCCAAAATACACCGGAAGCTGCGGCAAAACGGAAAACGTACCCGGTGGTGGTGACCGATGTCGATTATCGGTCGGCTCATAATAACCGGAAAAATGTTGCCACGTTACCCGTAATCATGAAGGTGATGGAGAGGGGAGTGGGTGTGCGCCGATGGCAGTCCCCATCCCTCCCCTTCGCAATCTCTCCAACCGATTCGGGAAAGCACTATAACATAGCTGTGCGAATTGTGCGAACAAATTGGACATCGATTCCGGATTTCTTTTCGTCCGGGCAGGGGACGTTTCGACCGAAGCGATGGAGCGTGGTATTTTTATTTTCATTCCATTCGGACGATCTCGACCGCTTAAACGGCGTCTCGTGCCTTTTCTCTTTCTTGGGTTTCCGTGGGTGGCGCTACCCAATTCTACCCAAGCTGGTTACGTTTTTCTGGATGAACACGTCTTTACGATTTGGAAATAGTGTTTCGAGAGCAGGCACACACCGTTTACCTTTTGCTTGCTACGCTGCTTCCCCGACACACGACGTCCTTTTTTTCGCCACACCAAAATTGAAGCCAATCCGATTTTGCCTTACTTAAGTGCCGCCGTTTGGTGCTGGTTTGAGTGGGTTGAAAGAGTCATAAAAAGAAGGCCGAAGGAACTTTTATTCCGATTCCGCATTGACAACGGCTGTTACGGATGTGGTGTGTGAACGTCTACACAAAGGTTTGCAGGTGTGTGTGTTTTTTTTTTCTGCTCCATGGGAATGCCAATTTCATATCCTTGGTTCGATATCCGCCAGAGGTTAATCGGCGAATGTGAAAAATCGTTTCCCGACCTTACCCGAATGGTAGACACTTCCCTCCCACCACAGTACAGCGCGAGTTCACGGGAGAAAAGTTTTCCCGACAACAGTTGTGTTTCTTTTTTTCACATTTTGTAATCGTTCCAAATAACGATTTTGGTTTAGGGAATGTCAGAACACGCACAAAAACACAGTCCCAAAAGTTCTGCCTGCCATTGCATGATGTTCTTTCTTTTCTCTCCCGTTTCAGTCTGGCACCCGGAAGTGGGTAAAATAGGGAAGCGTAGAACCAGCCGGACAGCAGCAGCAGCAGCAGGAAACACCACCGCCAGGTCATTCACGTAAAGCCGTTAAGGAAAATAAAGCCTTTCCAAACGATTGACTTTTATGAAACATTTATAAATTGCTGCCATCGAGCGCGGGCGAGAAAAGGTGGAACCTTTTTCGGGGCGCAGCAGTCGGAAACCCCCGAACGACACGGCAAACGGCAGCATGTGATAAAAAGCATCGGGGTAGCGCAGGTCACAGCAAACTACTGCCTTCCCTGGTGGTGGTGGTGGTGGCGGTGGCGAGTCTTCGAATGGCCCGTTCGGGTGTGTTCTGCGTGAATGAAAAACAGAATGTGTTAATGAGCTTTCCGCGGAGCGGTGATTCCGTTCTGCCTCGCACGCGCGCATTTCCTCACCGCGCTAAATGACTCATCCGGAGAAATTGATCATTACCCGACGCCCGCTAACGCCGGCGAAGGGATTAATCTTCTGGTTTGGGAACCGTAATACTTACCAGCGGTGCAAGGCATCTTGAAGTGGGCCAAAGTGGGACGCATCAACACGGCTGGTGGTCTTCTGTAGGATAGACGGGGCACGACACATTCCACGCGAAGCCTTTGGTCGTTGGTCCAAAAGCTACTCTTAACACAATCCAACGCGGATGCTGTGAAGGGGAAATATCGATTTCTTTTCACTCATCGGACTTGCCTACCATTACGTTTAATCCACACAATCCTTATCCATCCTGGGTTTTGTGGTAGCTTAAGGCTTTTCTTCTTTCGAAGCACAATTCTCAACGTCATTTTCTATATGCTCTTGATAACTATAACAATAAAACGAAAATGTCCATCAACAGTCAGTAGTTCTTTTTTTAACCAGTTTTGTTTTATTACTTCCTTCCTAATTTCCTTCCATTTCTAGCTCTCACACACACACACCCCTTTCCCGTCATGGTACGCGCTCTGTGGGAATGATAAAAAAGCGGGCATTTTAGAGCTACCCCTCTTCCACATTCTCACCCTTCATCCTTACTCTGCTGTTGCTCAGAACGTTTGGAAAGCCTGTTCTACTCCTCTGCCGAACAATACGCGCTCAAATCGCGCTTGAATGTCGTGGTGTGTGTGTTTGTCTGTGAGAGAAAATCTTTGTATACATATTTGATGATTTCCGCGAGCGCGCGAGGGTCTACAATCAAATCACACGGCGTGTGAGAAAACGGGATAGCCCTGTCACCTTTCATCCTGTGTGCCGTGCACCCTCTTCTTTCGCTAGCTTCTATTAAATAAAAGTCAATAATTAATGCGCACCGAGTCTTCGGTCCGGCCCCGTGGGTCATCGGGGTGCGCGAATAGGGATGACGCGAGCGTAACGTTTGCGCGATTGAACAGAACACGTGGAAAGTTTTGCACATCCCTTGCATCCCATTCGTTCATTCTTGGTTTGGCTCCCACTCTCCTACCCAGCGGCGGTGTGTTTGGTGAAGGGGTGGTACCGAAAAACAATAGCGCGCTGGCGGCTGGTGGTGAGTGTATACTAACTAACAACTTTTATCATTTTACACCCTTCCCTTTTTCCTTCGCCTTCGTCTTCCCTAGTGGTTTGTGTTAAATAAAAACTAGATTCTTGTGGTACCGTCGCGATTTTACGAACGCTTCCGATTAGTGTAGCTATACAACATTGTTTCATATGAACTGTTTTTTTTTTCTTCTTCCGTTTTATACATTCAGCCACCAACACATATTGATTGATTGATTTCTATCACTCTCCTTTATCACCTCTGATTTTCCACGTTGTTTCACACTCTCCTCCTTCTCTTGGATGCTGGTCATTCGATAAACTTTTCTCGTTCCCTTTTCCCTGTTTAGTTTTTCTTTTCTTGTTATCCTATGTAACGAAACACTACCAATCATGCCTCACAGGTATTGAAGATGTAATAGTAGTTGTAGTAGTAGTAGTAGAATGGTATTGCTTCCTTGCATGCGAGACATCGATGGAAATCCACAAATGACTTCATTCTCCCTCATTTCTTTGCTTTAAATGATTCCTATTTGCAGTAGTAGATTTTGCATTTTTTTACTTGCTTTAAATATGTTCCTATTATGTTTGTGGTCGCCGGAGACACACACACAATCACATACACCTAATACACATCATACTATCGCGTCTGCTTTCTAGATTCCTATTCACTGTATGTGCGCACAGGAGCGGATGCACCTTGTATCCTGCCGCTCGCAATGCGGTAGTAAATAGATTTATTTACATTGTATTTCTGTGAGAATGCTTGAATTGATGTGTGTGTGTTTTTTGTTCTTTAAAATACTAACGCAGCGTGCAGTTTTGGGGGCAGAAATGAGACGTTCGCGTAGTCCAAGGCAGATTTTAGTTCCACTGGTGGCTATCGTTACTTCTCTTCTCCACGGAGTAGACCCCATCACTATAAATGCGTGGTGCGTGGTAGGGAACACAGCATGAAACGGACATGAACATTGTTAACTTTTATTTTGAAAACAATATTTTGTGCAATATTACAAACTATTTTGTTAAATTAAACAGCACACTATACAAAAAAAACCCCGGAAAGGAATGGGCGTTCAGATAAATGAGAGCTATAAACAATCAAACGCTGCGGGAGAGTATTGCACAATGGCAAACAGTGGAGTTTAAGGTGCGAAATCAATTTAGAATGGATGTTAACCTGATTAAAGCTTATAAATAATACACACACGCACTCATTTCAATCCATATATAAATCATACAAAGCTCTATTACACACGTAACGCACGGAGATTGCTTCTATAACTATGCCGATTGTATAACACATGAAACACTAAACAACAATTAAATTAGGAAATGCTACATGTGTTCAAAAAAAAAGTAAAACATTGCTATCCTTATATATAAAAACTCAAATTACATATTCGTACACGTGATCACACCACGCCAGTGATCGCATAAAACAAAACGGGCGGTGTACCGAAACGGAACTAAAGTAACGCCAACGGAAAGTGCCATAAAACGCAATCAACAACAACAACAACAACAACAACCGTAGTACAACACAACAACAACAACAACACATAAGACTGATTGCTTTTTCAAACAAACAAGAATTCATACCGATCGCGATCCACATACCGGTGTGTCAATGGGGAGAGCATCGTTGTTGTCGTCGTCCGTCGTCGTCCGTCGTCGCCATCATTCCTTTCTTTAGTTGCCTTACCACCCCCTTACCACTCTCTCTGTCTCTGTCCATGTCGGCTGATAACACTGCCCTTTAACCTTTCAAAACGCTTTAAAAGCGAATGCAGAAATAGGCTTGCGTGCACTGCTATGATTGTGGCGACGATCGGTTCAAAGGTTCCGCTTGCTCGGGATCGGCACGGAGGAATGATCGGACGGTGGTGAGACAGAACCGCCAGGGTGCAGATGCTGGTGCAGATGGTGATGCAGATGGTGATGGTGGTGGTGGTGCAGCAGCGGCACACTCGCACTCGCGCTCGACGACGCGGACGAGGTGATTGTGCCGGCAGTACCGACACTCACGCTGCCACCCGCATTCGCACCACCGGCAGCAACGACTAGCAAACCCGAGGAAGCGCTGCTACCAATACTGCCCTGGTGATGGTGCAGGTGTAGCTGGTTCCCGGGCGAACCGGCACCATTGGCCATCCCCGCACCACCATCGCCGATCTCACCGCTCAGATTGTACGCAACCATCTCGGCGGCGGTAGTACTTCCGCTGCTGCTGCGATCGCTTCCGCTGCTGTCCATGCTGCCACCACCGCCACCCCTTCCCCTGCCCGCTGGCGATGTCTGCTGGGAGGTGGGCTGGGCGATCGTCGTGATCAGCGAGGTGGACGCGATTAGAGATGATGCTGATGGTGATGATGGGCCGCCATCACCGCCGAACCCTTGTAGGAGGATGGTGCCAGCGGTGGCTGCGGCAGCTTGCGGTTGGTGGTGGAGGTGGTGGCGGTGGTGGTGCTGTTGCTGCTGAAGGAGGACTGCTGCAGATGGTGCGTTGGCTGATGGTGCAGGTTGTTGGTGCTGCTGGTGCTGCTGTTGCTGCTGCTGCTGGTGCTGCTGCTGCTGTTGTTGTTGTGCGTGATGATTGGCTGCGCGTAATAGATTGATTTGATTATTATTCGTGCGATAAGAGGGGAAAGGTTTGGCCAGCGCATCGTCACCGCCCTTGCCCGCACCGGTGAGCAGGAGGGCGGCGGCGGCGGCGGCACTGTTGTTAGTGCTATTGTTGCTACTGCTACTAATATTACTAGGGAAGTTGACATTTACATTGTTGTTCAGCCGGGCGAGATGATGGCCAGGATGGTGATGGTCGTACCCGCTGCCCGGCGGTGAGGGCGAACAGTTGCCGCCCCCGATTCCACCGCCGCCGTTCAGATTGTTGAAGGTAGTCGTTACCAGGTTGTTGCTGTTGACGTGATGATGATTGCCCCCACCGGCCAGATTGTTCGGATGGTGATTGTGCAGGTTGTTGTTCGCCGGGTGCGGCTGTTGCGA
>AXCO02004091.1:0-21658 GCA_000473525.2 Anopheles melas | reverse complement strand
AAACCGTATAGATTTTGTACTGGCCAACCTAGTGGTACAACCCTGTCCACTCATGAGCAACGAAAGTTTCTCGTCGAACGAGTTCGCCGGTACGGCTGAATACTTCCTTCAATCCATTTACTCTCCCCGATGGCTCGACCCCCTTTCTCATATCTACTGCACCGTTTCCTACGCCCCAATAGTACGCACTTTCGTGCCGCAAAAATAATACATTAAAATATCAGCCGAAATTTATCACCTCATAATAATATGGATAATAATGTATTCTCGCTCCCGAATGAATTCATTAGTGCGGTTCTTTCCCAACACGTTGGGAAGAGGCAGCCTACCCAACTCGCGTGGAGGCAGGCGGTCTTAGTCTAAAACCAGCCAAATCAAGCGACGGCAACGGTCACATATGATCACAAGAAAACCACACATCCACTCGCTCGCATGCGTCTCCGCACCGCAAACCATCCCAACAACCATCAAACCTCACATACCTTTCCGACCATAATGATCATCAAACATGAGCGGATTGCGCTTCGGATTCGACCCCACCAACTTCCCGCCAAATGTGCGCGCGATAAACGTGCGCACAATTTAATTTATTCGAGCGTAAACAATACTCTCGCAACGCAAAACCTTTTTGATTTGGTTCATTTGAAATGCAAATGAGCACCTGCCCGGGGTTGCAGAAACGGTACCCTCGCGGTACGGATGTTACCTTTCGGTTTATGCAAATGCCACAAATCACCCACACATACACCGGTACGGGGAGAAGGAAAGCGCAACAGCAAACCGGTGCACATACCGATACAGCTCATGGGCGCATTTCCTTTCCGCTCTATGGCGGACTGGATGACGTTACTCTAACCGTTTGCTCGATCCTACACTCGAGGGGCGACGGTATACACATATCAACCACTAATTTCAATAACGCCGTCCAGGCGTGTGCCATTATGCTACCCTAGGGTAAGGTTTCCTTGAAGTGTAAGTAACATTGTAGCTATACACAACAGAGGTAATGTTTATAGTAGGAAGCATACACCAAATATCTATTAGAAAGTGTTCCCAATAATTAACTTTTGGCTGTCGCATTGACCGCATTAATACACAAGCCCCACAATGTCTGCTAGAGTGAAACTAATTTCAGCAATTTTAATAAAATTCATTATGCTCTTTTTATATTAAAGGCATTCTCCCAACTCAATTAATAGAAAAACCTTCCAGCGAACTCAGCAATTTTTTAACAGTTAACTTCTTTGCCCGTCCTAAAACTCATCAACTCCTCTCCCTTCCCCCAATAAACTCTTTCCGTAAACAAACAAACAAATACACATCTTTCGAAATCCCGCGCTTGGATGCCTTCAAACCCGGCTGAAATTCAATTATATCCTTTTAGTCAAAACAATAAAGGAAAACAACACCAACCGATAACGAAGGAACGGGACGAAACGTAATCAACTTCGAGCGGCAAAGCAAAAATTCCTCCATCCCTATCCTGTCCCTGTCTGTCACATGATGCACACGCTGCTTTCCTCTTCCTCCTTATTTCTGCTGTCTCCCAAGCTGCTTTGCACTGCTAAACCTCTTCGTTCGCGCAGAAATCACAAAACGGTAGGATAAATTTTAATCCCATTATGGGCTAGCCGCTGAAAATCGAATGCTTTGAATATTAATTCTATCGCTTTCCGGGTTCAGTCCTACGGTTCGTGTGATTCGATTCACTTTTGTTTAGCTTTGCCCCGGTTGATGCCACCAGTATCGGGCGCTGTACTTCCTCTCCTTCTCTAAACCGTCCGAATTTCCTGGCACCAGGATGGAAACGGTGACTGGCAGGAAAGCAAATCCACACTAACGATATCAACAGATAAGTCTTACGTGTGCCCCGAACTCAAATGAAAGCTCACAGCAACATTCTATATCCTCGTGTGTTTGTTTTCCCCTTACTATACGGTTTTTACCCAGTAAATGTGAGCAGATTATTCCTTGCAGTCGGCCGAGCAAACAATTCAAAATCATTGAAATTTCAACTTAAATGACGCGTTCTTATTTCTTTACCATAGCTCCGTTCTACTTTTTATTTTTCGTTTTTCAGACTCTCTGTTCAATTTGAAGCAGCTCTTCTGCTAATCAACATTTATACTTTTAAGTTATTTCCATCATTGGCTCGAGCATTATAAAATTATTCCGATATTTCACGCTATTACTACCACCAAAGTTTATCTTCCGAAAATCACACATTTTACATGTTTTTAGTTGTTCGCGTAAATTTCCACGAATTAAATGTGCGCAGAACAAAAATGTCACAACATAACAAGATACAACTAATTAAAGAAAAACAAAACAAGGTTTTACTGCTCCGATGTACTCATAATGGTGATATTGTTGTGACCTGAAAGACTTCAATCTCGAATATAACTGTGTTTGGAATGTTTTTGGATAGGAATAGTGAGAATTAATGACGTATAAGACGTATTAATGACGTTTGAGATACTTTCTTGGTTCTTTCTTCCGGGAAGTGAAATATATGTGACGTTAATTGGACTCTAAAGCATTCTTTTTGACAGGCACAAAGTAATTTCTATTGGATTCCACATGATCCTATTCAAAAAGGGTACCATAGAGTTCGCTTCATTATTCATAGATTTTATAGTGACTTTGAGCCTATTGCCCTTATTTGTTTCCTTCGAGTCCGCTGCCTATGCCATAAAGTTCAGTTCAGTTTACTGCGTAGCTGAAACGTCAAAATTTTATGAATTTGATTGATGAATATATTGAATGTCAGATACCATTCCTTTTGCAAAAATAAAAATGCATGTTGGACAGTATGAAGGCTCCAGTAAGGATTGTTTGAACGTTAGTTTTTTAACAGAGCATGGTCCAGACTGACTGCAAAGCGAACATGGCCAGCCAACCGGAATCTGGCAATATTGATACGTTGCAGGACAGTCAGATTGCAGTACATCTCGTATAGCTCATCATTGAATCGGCTCCTCCATTATCCTTTCACACATACCGAGCCAAAAATTCTCCTATACATATTTCCCTCGTACGCATCTACCAGGCTTTCGTCAGATTTAGACATTACAAACAGTATTAAAAGAAAATAGAACAATGCAAGGGTCTTATCTGAGTATAACCACTATCAAAACATGTACTAACTATGGACGAAAATGTCCTAAATTTAGAAAAATAGTGTTGAAAAGGGCTTATAGTGAGAAAATCAGTCACATTTATTAAAATTCATGATGAAAAAATACATGGCATCGTTTATCTTTATGGCATTTATATGTATACTCACAGTTGCGTCAAACCGTACTTTTTTGTCATTACTGTCACTGTTAGCTTTTTTAGTTTTAACCTTAAGCAGGGAATTGTGAATATGACCCGTAAAAGTTGTTAAGTTCTTTAAAAAGGACAAATATCATTAGATATGAGAACAAATTACTTTCCTTTTATCATTGAATTCTCATTTGATTTAAATTTGTATACAATTTATAGAAAACATGTTGAATAATTTAATGTGTCCTTTTATAGTAGTTCAATACTTTTCCTATATTAAAAATGCAATACCACTGGATTATTGAGTTATTTATAAAACATCATCGCTAGTCAATATCTTAATCCTCAATTGCCTGCCATGCTGTAGGATTACCCAACATTCTTCCTCATCTCTTATACTTCGAGATAATATTTACTATTTGATTGCATTACATTCACTGCTTACATTTCGTAAATAATCATCATCATAAATGAAAATCCTATTTGAACGATTCTTTCCCAGCCCATACAACTGGAAAGCACACTGACGATGCCCGGATATTTTACTTTATTTTATTTTCTTTTTCACTATTATTCAAAATTTCCCCACACACTAGACAAATGATTTTTCAAGAGTCAAAATCGATTTGCCCGAATGTTTGATGAAAAGCACAACCTAATGCCTGCACCATTGTATGCTGATTGGTACCATGTTTTCTCGGAGCTCGGGTACCGCCAATCTAATCTCGAGTGCCACCATTCTATGCCACTTGCTCCTTACGCCCTTTCGCCTGGCTGTAGCATGGCAAAACCGAAATTGTTCCATTGTTAAAATACATCTATACGTGAATGTGTCTGAGTACGTACATAGGGTTAGGGATACATTTTTATTTGCCGCTCAATCAACGGTTCTCATTCGAGTCAGGTTCGTGCTGCGAATGCACAATTTCGAACTGAGGAAACATTGAATTGATTATAACTATTTTCCGCACGGTCATCCTGGGTAAAATAGTGCTCCGTCTTGCCGAAGGGGGGTTTGTCCCTGGCCCGATGCACTTGCACTTGCCGCTAACCAATACTCTTTCCGTCACTACTAGCTGGTGCGAAGGTCAAACAGGGATTGGTGATATATGAGCTGTAGCATTGTGGTAAACTTGGTAGCACATACCACCACTATTGTCATGGTGAGGCACGGTGAAGGTTTGCAAGAACTAATAGCATAGAAAATGGAACTTGATAAGAACAGCCATTGTTCGGGGGTAAGTACTTGCTCTCTTCTCTAGTTCTGTGTAGAAGTAAAAATTGGAAACAGTATAGAAAACGTTTCCAACGCTGGTGAACAAAAAAAAACCTTTCAACCGTTTGAGCATTACTTTTCTTTGCTAAATGTACATTATAAATCAAGAAACAATTGACGAAGAAGAAACAATCACGAAATAATTGTTAGAATTCAATTGGTTTCAAAAGTTGTGTCTTTTTATCTTTCATTGAAATTGAGGCAAAAAAGTAAATCCATTGCTTAAAAGTAAATAAATTAGATATTCACTGGTAAACTGATAAATAATTTTCAAACGTACAATATTTCTGATATTTCAAAACATTAACACTGTGTACACACCAAAACGATCGTACCACGTTGGTATCTAAGAGTCTGTTTCTGTTTGAATTACATACTAAACAATGTGATTTGAATTTGATAACAAATCCTAGTCATAACAATAATAGTTGTTTATTAGTTGGTTCGATTAAATTTGACAGAAATAAACAAGTTCTCTCTCAATACAAACTCACTTTCGTTAAATTACTTAAAATAACCAAATATGCTACAACATAAAATATTTTTTTCCACACTCATGCAAAACATGCATTCATGTAAAATCCACAACACACAATGCCCCTCACTTCATTTCGTATGATTATTTCGTCCAAACTCCATTAAATGTAACGCAACCGCACTGTGCAGTTTCCACACAAGTGTCGAACGCTCGATCAAAGGCAACAGCGAAACATTATTGTCTAACACATTAGCACACCATTGAATGAGCTCGGTCGTATTCTGCATCGATCAACATGCGTCAAATTACTTGCACACGGCTACATTCATCCTTCAGCCTCATCAAGTCACATTCGCTATGTGCCACATTTTCACCCATCCCATGCAGTGTCGGCGAACAATGTTTCACAAATGAATGAACGGAGTATGTTGACAATAGTGGCATTAATATTACAAAGCACTGTGCATCTCACTGTGTAAGTGTAGCACGTACATTTCCAATGAGCTCCAATCGTAGCTGCGAGCATCTGTTTCAAAGGCACACACGCTGATGCCGTGCAGTGGCAACATGCGATTAATAAATCATAATGCTTGCATATCCTCGCTAGCGGTATGGTAAATAATAATTCCTGCAAACTGTTTAAGCTTTACACTGCTAGTCATTAGTATGCAGCGGTTTTATGTAAATCTTCAGCATCTGCAGACTTATCTGATCGCAAAGATACATTTACCGATTAATTAAAGTAATATTTTAAATTGGAATATTTATTTTGTGTGGTACCAAAATTTTTACAAATATATATGTTTACAGAAAGTCAGTTAAAGCAGTTTAGATTCAATTTCATTTCAGTCACAATTAGTGTTTCAAGGAGAGATATAGCACATTCTTAAACTCGTTAAAGCGGTTCTAAGAATATGTCTGATGCCAAACGACTTACCAACATAATTTCACCAGACCATTTTGCAGCTCAGAAACTCCACACAATGCCTCATTCACCTTACTTATCTTCCTTAACAAATGCGCTGCACTCAAATACGCAGCACATCACACCTGACCGGATGATGAAGTGGAAATGAATCCACTGAACACGACCTTCGTATGAGCTTCGGTTTTACGCTTCGATTACTTTTAACTAAGATGCCTCCTAACGCATCTCAGGCATACCAGAAGAACATGTTCTACCCGACAGGTACGACTCACTGGATGCTAATACCCCCAGCAAAGCATTGACACAGGTTGGCAGGAAGCATTACAATCCCCTGCCAAACAATGTCAATGTCGATTGCAAAAGGATGAACCGATTTCTGACGTGTCGTCTTGGCATACCAACGTCGTCCCTGCCGTATTCCGCATGCCACATATTGCGCCTCCTCGTTATCTTGCTGCTTCTTACGCTTGAAGTATTTTCCAACGTATATCCGCAAGCAAGACATGCTTAATACCCCGTAGCGTCTATCGTTTAGTCCTCTCTCAAGCGTATTTGCTCATCCGATCAGCACCTCCGATCGATTATATCGGCGTTTTGTGAAAGGACACTTAGAATATGTCCACAACATCCGATAGCTGTGCTATCGCTGACAGTTCCTGACAAATTGTGCTCACGAGTTTAAAGGATTAGGCTCTACCTTAAAGCAAAGCGTACTTTTTTAAAATACATTAAATGTATTGCTTGCGATTTCAAACACTTAAAGTTATCGGTTTTCATAAAGTAAAAAATATGTCTCTCATTGGATTACGTGCAATCATTGAAAATCTTTTTTTCTCTTTTTCGCAACTATACAATTGTAGGTAGATCGTGATACAAGCACTGCTGTATTATACTAAACCGTCTACATTGAAATCTTAAATCCTTATCGACTTGCGTATTGTATCCCAGCAACCAAGGCAAACTATAATTTGTTAAACTACGGTCTTCCCCCAAAGCATTAGAAGAACAAATCAATTGAAATCCCGTGTCTCCCCCAGCCTACCCACAATCAAACTATTGAAGCGAAAACCGAACAAATCCCGGTAGGAAAAGAGAGAGAGAGAGAGATAGAGAGAGATAGAGAGAGAGAAAAAAGGAGGAGACAAACTCAAATAAATCTTGCAACTCGGCAACTTCCGGCAGCACTGCACCGGAAGTACGGCAAGATGCTCGCTCATTCAAAATTCTATCGGTGTGTCGCAGCATTCCAGGCTTTCGTCGGTTCTGCGCGCACACGCGATTTCATCCCACGCCGCAAGAAAACAGCGATCTATTACCTTTCGAATCCATATGCAAATCGTCCCCCACACACCGTGCGATCGTGCCGATCACTGCTATCTCGAGTTGACCGTTCCGTTAACTGTTAGGTTAATAAATTTTACACCAAGGACCGAAGGACAGCCTCCTCCACTGGCAGGTAAGGTTCGCAGCATGCAAAAAGCATGCCGTTCCACAGCAATTTCACAATCTACTAACCACCGCAACCACAACGACACCATCAACTGCACAGGTCACCCGCCCGTCTATCAGGAAACCGTTGGGAACAAAATGGTACAAAAGTGGTACCCTGATTTCTTGACATACCCCTAACTTCTGCACTGAGGTGGAAAAAAGGTAAAACCTACCCTTGCTGTTCCCCCGTAGTAGAAGCCTTCATCCATCCGGTTCGCAAAGCTCACCAGTGCTGATAAGAAACCAGCTGCAGCACCGTGCTCCCCCCAAAGCTCGTACAGATCGCATCGGAGAGGTGTTTCAGATTATTCATGTCACGTCTGCGGACAAGCTTCTGAATGAATTTTCCTACTTTTCTGCGACCCGTGACATGGAAGCTCAATCGTGTGCAAATGCATAGCAAAGTTGCAGGGCCAGTTTAAGAATATCAAGGAAAAAAAAACGGCGCTTGATTTGCGTTCCGCCAACCATCGGTGTGGCGTTCTAATTCACCTAGTGACACTCTTTTTTGTCCTGTGCACTACCACTACTCGTAACCCGAGCCACCGAACGGCCACCTTCCCCGGGCACGACCGGAAACCGGAACTAGGTGAACGGTGCCTGACGGCAGTAAATCACAACAGGTGATTTTCTCACTCCTTCCGGGCGTACAGCCAATGTGGTGTTTGTAGCAATATTATTCATTCTTTTTTTAACCGTTGCTAATCCATCATATTCATCACTCGGATGGGAAGGGAAGCATAATATAAGTGTCCTTAATTGCATAAGTGTGATTGCACTTTATCGTCGCGATTAATCTTGACGGGTAATTATTAAGCTTTAATAATTTTAAACTAATAGAGAAAAGATGATCAAGCGGGACTGGAAGTTAGTGCTTCGTTCGAACGAAATGATATTCCATGTGGATTGCAGCGTAAAATTGTGACGTATTTCAATTAAATTCAGGTATGCGTTGTGAAGTATATCTTTGCAAATTAATTGATAACATTTATACCAGATGGTTTTTATCACACAATTACACTAATTTGAAACATGTCAAATAAAAAAAAAGCATTTCTAGAACAACATCTGGTGTATCAATAGCACTATTCCATATAAAAAAGGGTCAAATTCAAAGCACTGTTTTTGCTGTTGTTTAGTTTAATTACCATCATTATCTATCCACTTGGACGATTTCAGCCCGACACCAAGCGTTGGAAAGGATCACGTACTACTGCTCTCAAGTACCGCGGCAATCTACGTCGACCCGAAACCATCCTTACAAAAACAGTACCATGGTGATAATCTGCCTTTATCGATGCCAAGACACACGCACAATACCGTCTGAGCACCACCGATTCCTACCGTCTTGGAGGAAATTGCCCCCCGAAACTCCGTTATCGAAAAGCATCAGCCCGCGCTCGAATCGATTACATTTAAGGGAACGGTTATTATACATCGCACCAGTGCCCACCACACTGTTGCTGTTTGGGAAGCAACCGTGCCAACCAATAGCCGAGATGGTTGCAATCCGCCATACTACGGCTACTGATGCCACCAAGTGCGATCAATAGGTTTACGTTCGCCGGAAAATTTGCCATGATGATTTTTCGTCCAAATTTCCATTACTTTTTATTCCGGCTCTTCCACTGTCTGTCGACGGTTTAAATGGAGAACGGAATCGTACAATAAACAACCGAAACCATCGACTGCAGCATACTGCCTCTATCAAACTTTTGAATTACACTGCCCATCCCATCATCATCCGTGCCTTTTTTACGGAATTGCATTAAACAATCGCACGGCACGTTCATTGTGCAAAGGAAGCACTTTGCAGTGTGAAAAACACCGGTCAATCTCGTGGCCAACCCCCTCCGATGAAACTATCATTTACATTTGAAATTGACATCTGTCCACTGTTGGCTTCTTGCATCACCGTAAACTTCACATAAATGATGCATGCTGCTCCACATCAACAACGCTGACTTTGAAACCGTCCGTTACGGGCCTTTCTTTCACCCTCCCGGTAGCACATTAAACGATGGTTCGCTCGACAGTTCGCTGGTAGTCAAGAAACAAGCAAAAATCAACAACAGGAGTACGCGAGCTCGTAAAGAATTCACCACACACACACACACACACACACACACACACACACACACACACACACACACACACACACACAGATCCCGGTACCGAAATACTTTGCCCATCATGCGCATGACATCCGATGTTACTGCAAACCGGCAGACCATGACAGTTGGGGCCGCGTCGTGTGCAAAGCGTCACAGCGTTGAACAAATCCCTGCCAGCAGCAAGGACTGTGTGAACTTGTTTTATTCTCTCCTCTCCCATCAACCTCCCCCAGATGCACTCGACGACAATGCCGACGTTGGCTGATGTTGCCTGCATATTACCCCAAAATATGATCGACATTGCTGAAGGTAATGGGGAAGGGGATGGTGAGGGTATAGAAATGGTGTCAAGGTTCTGCAATGCTAAAAAGAGGCTTAAATATTGTTATGTTCCTTCCAAGAAAAGCACACCGCACGAAGGGAAGTTTTTGATGATGACCTTCACATTTAATAAGGATGAGAGAGTGGCTGACGTGTGAAAGCTTACTGGAATTTGGAAAACGCTTTCCCACGTTGTCAATCCAACCGGACGATCATTTAGCCTATTCCATACTTGCACACCATGCCCGAGATGCTTTTGTACAAAATTATCGAAAATTATGCGTGAGAAATATGCCATGAAAGAGTATTCGGAAATAGTTTTTTCATCACCGAAAGTATTTCCATCATTTTCAGCATGGAATGTTCGTTCAAGCAACTGCAGAATGTAAAATTTTCAACAAAAAAGTCTGCTGTGTCTTTTTCATTGTTCAAAGACAATCACGCACACAAACACGCGTACACTAAATATGTATGTATTCATTTGTAAACGAACATTGATGTTATTACCAACCATCAACTAATCCATAACGTAGCCGTTGTTTGTATCGCTTTTAGATAAGGATACAATCGCCCCAATCCTATAATACCTGTACACGTTACATCTTATCAGTCTACTTCTCTCTTTAGGCTTCAGGATTGTAAATGGAAAAGAAAACACTCTTCTTAATGCAACGATGCTTCCCTGTCGTTTCAAACCGAACAATACCCGTCCCATCAGGATGTTGCACACGCAAACACACTCTCCTCCGGAACATGCAGAACACACAAGGTAAAAACCATGCTTCCTCTCTCTCTCTCTCTCTCTCCCCTTTACTCTGCTCGTTACTCAAGATTACTGTGTTCCACACTGACTTACAAGACATTACTTTGCCGCTCCGTTACTTCTAAAAAGCATCTCAAACACCTTGTTACCATCTTCATCAAAATACATCAAACAATGCTCGGCCCAACGGCTGCGGTTCCGTGCGGCCGGTGGTGGCGTTGCGTGAAACTTTCACCAATATTTCACCCGGGTTCCCGAGACCACCAGACGTGCAGGCCAGTAATGCCTGGCACTACTTCGCTGCCAGTCCGATCCGGCGTACCACACATAATCCACCGGTTCGACCACGGCCAACCAAAAGCAGGAACGGCCTGTACCATGCGCAAGCCACTGTTGAGTGAACAGATCCCCCCGTATGTATGTACGTATATGTGTGTGAGTGTGTGTTTATATATTTATTGACCATAAATTTTCAATCACATTAAATAAAGATGCAGTAGCGTTGGAAAGAGATTTCTCTTCTTTCTACGGGGGAAATTACTCGTGAAAATTTATAACATCATTCCTATACTCGTACCGGCACGGCACGGCACTGGGCGAGCCCTGCCGTACATACCCTTTGCACATATTGGTTGTGCACGAAGGGAGCAGAGCGTGGCAGATGACAATAAGTGAAATAAACTACAGCTAAACCGGGTGTGAAAACGATGAAAGCCCTACGCCCGTTCTGTGGTGGTAACAGGAGGGTGCCCGGTTTTGTGTATGTGTTGGGCGTTTAGTGTTTGAAGGAACGTGTGTCAGTCAGCTAGCACAGGAAGAGGTATGTTTGCCTTCTCGTTCAGCCCGTGAACCCGATACAGACGACGATAAATATGTCGTGTAAGTGAATCCCGATAAAGTTCAAGGTGACTAGCTTCCGCATTGTCCTGCAACATGTGCCATCTATTGTTGTGCAAAATGCGCAGTTCAATGCAACAGTCAGTTTAATGTATGCACCAAAACGCCTTATTTGTAGTAAAATATTGCATTTGCTTACATTTATTAACATTGCATTATTTTATCTTTCTACCATACATTCCGAACTCTATTAAAACATTGTAAAAATCCATTCAGCTTCTGTCTTAAAGCTATATATAAAAAAACTCCCCTTCGCACCGAAATCCATGTGCAATGGCTACAGATTTGCTGCAGAACAAAACACATGCTTCTGAAAGGGAAACACTCGACAATGACGACGACCTGAATGGAGTTGGGGGCGAAAGCCTAAAGTGAAAAACGAAAGTTCACCCACACACCGAGTCAGCTGGTGCTGGCAAATTGCATCATCAACTTCTTGCCCAGAAAGTTGTTCTCATGCCCTCCTTCCCGAGAACCACTTTACAAAACAGGGTACAAATGCTGATAATGCCATCCCGATATGTAAACTATGTGTTTGGATGTGTCTGTGTATGTGCGTCGGCAGTAATGCTTGCATGTCTGCCTGCCTGCCGGTCGCATCCTGTAATCGCACTTGTTTCCCATTCATAGCTCGTGTACCGTAATTGGTTTTGCATCAAATTCCACTGGACGAGATTTCCCACGTTGCGCCATGCTGCCCACGCTACCCTTTTTGCTCGATCCCTAATCATTTATTTATTCACGAATACAAAACAGCCAATAATCGGTTCGCCATTATGTATTATCCGTTAAACTCCTGCCCTGCACAAGAATGTGAGGATTTTCTATGATGTCAGCTCTCTTTCTATCTCTCTCTCTCTCTCTCTCTCTCAGTTTCTCTTACTCACTCTCTCTCTCTCTCTCTCTCTCTCTCTCTCTCTCTCTCTTGATAGCATTGATTACCACATCTAGCTTACTCTTACGCTACGGCTACCAGTTTGCTGCAGAGGTTCGCATTCACTGATCGGAAAGCTTTCCCGCTGCAAGTAAAACAACTGCAACATCATGCTCGTGCTATTCATAATCCTTATTCGCATCCACCAGCACCGCAGACCCCTCGACCATACCCCATACCCAAAAAATGCTCCCCATGCTCTCGATGCCGGAACCGGCTAAAACTATGACCACGCTTCAAACCGGAACTACGGTTCAAAACTTCTTCCGATGCCGGTGCAGTGAATCCGTTCGGGTTGTCGGAGTTCCACAGCAAACCAACTCTCCTTGCTTTCCTCCCGCTCTCTACCTCGCAACACCCGTATTATCGACCCGTCGACTGTGGTCGTGTTTTCTTTCGGCCATTCATCCGTTTCGATTGCAATATCACCGTCCCCAGATAACTGGGTCCGAACTACGTTCGATCGATGCCAAAATGCAGTAGAAAGAAGGGAATAACGCGCGTGACACACATACACACATCCACACACACACACACACACACGTTTTCCACTTTAACGAGCATTTCAGCCCACACCGTGGGACTGGGGCACAAACTTTACGGTTGAGCAAACCCTTCGGAAACGAATCCTGACATTGGCGAACGAAAAACGTTCGCAGCACCATTAGCAGCGCGTGGGCATCAATATTATTTAGGTCAGATGGCGTACGTACGAGCACTGACGCAGGGTTTAGTCAAATCATGGTTCCCGGGCACTGTGACATGCCGATACGCTAAGAATAAATGTTTGCACTGCCACTCAGTGCGGGACCACTTCAAATTGGCAAAAGCGGCATTGATCTTTCGCGTGTCCAATGTTGGCAAGCAGATGGAGAAACGTGGTGGCAGCTCCAGTCCGCCCCTATTTGTTGTGGGTAGGCATGCTGATTGAACTCCGTTCGGCGAACAGTGTTTGGGGTTGTTTCTTCGAAACAACAGTACTGCGTGCGAGTAGATGCTGTGGACTACAATGTCAATGTTTGCACTATTAATGGAGGTCGCTTGCGTTATCCATATGCTTTCCCAATTGCCTGATTGCGGGGCAGCTTTCTGTTCAAGCTAATTGCACTATGCTGGGGAAAAGCGGCCAATCAAAGCTGGATGGCTGGATTCCCAGTGGTAATGCAAGAGTTAATTACTTCTTGGAAAAGTGTTTACCTTGCATTATGGGTAAGCAAAATGATTTGACAAATCAAGAAGCTACGAAAATGTCATGGTGTAACGACCCTAGAATCGCATCTTAATTATTCATGTTTTGGTTGCATCATCTTAGTCACATCGTTCATTGTGGAATATAGTGATTGATTCAAACAAAAAAAAGTTCAAAAACGAATCCTAGCTTAACAGTAGGCCTGTAATACGTGTATGCAAGTTGGGGATTAAGCAGTACGTAAAATAAGCGGACGTGTGGGGCCCCGATGTCTTGAGGGGCCCCAAAAAAAGGAACCCACCCCTTGCACACTAATAAATTTGCTTGTCAATCCTTCTCTGGTTTACAATTCCTCTTACAACTTCTTCTGCTCGACATTTCTGAAAGGTCTACTTTTGATGTACCGCTTAGAGCCCCAGCTTGTGGTAATCCGTCGCTTCGTGTATGACTTATGATTATTCGTGTATGACTCATGATAGTGTATGATTTACTTTTCTTAAAACCTTTTCAATCAACTCAAGTTAATTGAGTTGAAGTTGAAGTATAAAACAAATTTTCTATTATCTATTACTGTACAACCGCAAAGTGAGTTAGCTATTAGATTGCTTCGAGATTCAAGAACACATTTTTTATATTGTAAAAAATATTTAATATTATAAGTTTTTAGTATTTACATATCCATCATCTCTTTAATATTATTTTACCTGATTTCTTTTTTGATACCAATGTAAACACTTTCAACAATCGGAAGTTTGATCCTCAATATATGTTAATACTAGATGGAATAATTTACGAATAAAATGTAGCTAGACTCTTCAGATTTTTTTACTTCACCTCAATGCAAAGCTTTAAACTTGAGATACGCATGAACCTGATAGTAGGCAAAACTAACCTTAACTCATTCACTTTCATATTTCCCATATGTGCCAACCCGGATTATATTTATTTTAGAAAAACGTCCGTAGGTAGATACTCAAAATGCGAATATTTGATTTCTACCATGAATTTAGAAGCTAGCTGTCTTTCTAACAGTATCTTTGCTAAAAGAAATACATTTACCAGTGATTGGAAATCTTGTTATATCAAACAAGTATCCAACAAACTGCTATTTTACTGCAATGAAATAAAACGTTGAGTTTTAGCTCATTAAATTGCTTATGGTGTAAGCATTTCGTTATCGCGATTTTCAACGTGGCACACTTTCTCACCAGTTTCTCGGAATTTCACATTAATAATTTCCCATTTTCGATAATGCTATTATTTATACTCAAACCCATCGCTGAAAGTTATGCGGCAACATTTTACTGCGCATCTCTGCCAACCACTATCTAGCATCTGCTAACTATAAATTCTGACCCTTTGCCATTTTCTTGCACGTGCGTCTATTATCCTTGCGCTCGTTTTTTTTTCTCCTTCTTCAAACCTCCCTACCATTATCATACCATCAGTGCGCTGCCTCATCATGCGGCACAGACCTACCTTGACCATTTATTTTATGTTTTTCATTCCTCCTCTGGCGACCAGGTACGAGCACGTGATTTTGAGCGATTTAAAATCGCAGATAGGACACGTCCGTGGTGATTCGTGCTTACCGCATCCCGTTGCATAATGTCTGACCGTTGAAGGGGACAAGAGAAAATGTTCGCAGAAAACCCACTCCCGGGTACGGATCGGCCCACTGTACCGCATAACGCCCGCACGTACCCCGCCAGAATGTGAAACAATTAAACAACGAAACACGCAACACTCCCGTTGAAGAGCATTGCGACCATGTCAAGCAAACCGGATCCACCATTGGTCCCGCTGTCACTTCTAATAGTTGAACCATTTCGCTGCAGTTCAATGTCATCCGCTGGGGCGCGTTGGAAAGTATAGAAAAAACTGGATTTCCTCCCCGAAGCGTATTGTTCCAGCTGTTGTCACTCGCCACGAACACGGATGCTCTCTGCTTCTGACATGTTTCAACGAGCTTAACGAGCTTATTGGAAGCGATCTACAGCGATACAAATTCTGTTTTGGTTTTATTTTAATCGAAATCGACTGCGCACCGTATTTCACAAAACTGTTCAAAAACTGTTTTCATCTATAGGACAAAATAAAACGTATTCCAACTCTATTTCGCTAACGCTGTACACGCATCCTCAAGCACCGAACGGTGAGCAAGGAATGGCACCGGTCAGAAAAGTAGCTGATGCTGCAGTAAATACCGTTCGTCTAGTTTGTCACAAAAAAGATAACGAACGATTCACTGAATTCCGGCTCGATCAAATCTGTCGTCAGGATTTGCTTTTTCACATAGCAATCTGAACCAACAATCGTCGCAGCGTGCAAAAAAAGTTATGCCATCAACGAGCTAGCATATTTCGGAAAGTTGGTTCAATTGCTTTCCGTGTTTTGTTGAATATTGATGAAACTAAAAAATAACAACTAAATCAATTTAAATTTGTTCCACACCTGTACAACCAAAAGGAACATGAGTTGAGCAGCATTTTCCTATATTGATGTTGACATGTAAACAATTGATCTTCTGAACTAAAGAATAAATTGTATACGTTTTAATAACGATCACAACTAACAATGAACCTTATCTCAATATGATATGGAACATGATTAGGCGATACCTCACGGACGTCACAAATGAATAACAAATAATAAACTTTAACCAATAAATAATAATAGGACAAATCTGTTCCAAGTCAGCTATACTACATAAATGCAAAGAATTCATTTTTGTATAAATTTGTGCTTTCAGAGAAGGTGGTTCTAAAATCTAAAATAATGAACATCAAATAATTCTCTAGTTCTCTTTTCATTGATCCAAATGATGCTTCACAAACAATATCGGCTATCAACAAACATAAAATTCAAGCAATTGATGCCACTTTTTCCCCTTTTCAAGCAGCACACTCCATTCCTCTCCTTCGGTGCAACATAATAACACAAGCGAACGTTTGCTTTAAGCCGAGCAGAGCAACGGGGTTTTCACCAAATCCATTAACGGCACACGGTACGAGCCTAATCCACTTCGAACTACTTGTCTCGCTATTTGCCCAGCCGAAATGCAATCTCAGAGTGCATCACGGTGATCACTTCACAGCGTTTTCTTATTTATTTTTCCTTCAGGCACATTTCGCAGCACAAGCACACGCGCATACCGGCGCAGCGTACATAATCTCTGACACTCAAATATTGATGCAGCTTTCGGAGCGCTGCCTCAAGTGCACTGCAGCCGTGATCCTTCTCGTGCATCGGAGTGGAGCATCGCGCAAGCACCGAGCGGATGAGCTAAAAATTGATTTTTATACAGCCACGATCAGCGCAGCCTCACATTCGCTGTCGTGGAAAAGCTTTCCCTCCACAGCAGGTAAAAGAGGGTTAGGAGAACTCTGGAGAAAACTTCCATACAAGTGTGAGCTTACGTTTGTGTGTGATGGAAAGAGGAAAAGGTGAAGGTTGCTTCGATGAACACCACGAAAGTCTTTAGCGCATTTCGCTTGGATAACTATCTTACGTCGGATTCTAATTAGCTGCGTGACTAACAGCGGTAAAACTTTCGCAACGGTTCGGCTCTCCATTCGTCCATGAGGTGACCTTGTGGTTTGTGTATCGTGTACCGGCGCCTAATCCAATATACCGTCCCCCTGTACCAAGGAACAGCATTCCACAATAATGGAATCGGGACAAAATGATCTAATTGACAAGCGGGAGAGCAACGCAACATAATACGCAACATCAAAGAAAACTGAAATGATAGATAATAGATGAGTTTGTCAGAGTAAACATCGGAAACCTTATAATGCCAGAAAGTATATTTTTTATCTATCTATCTCTCTGTCTCTCTTTCCTATTCGTATTTGTTTCGCTGACGCTTTAATTCTTGCTCGGTATGATCGTTTTAGACAAGCAAGAATGGGTCATGGGCCACAAAAACACGGCTGGATACTATCATACTGAAGCACATCACCATTGGCAGGTTCTCGAAATCAAGGCAATTAACTTTAACGCAGCTCGGCCATGGGCTCTAATCATCTGCGCCTTTATTGTGTGAAGACTTGTAAGTTAAACAAAGAAGGACATTTTCGTTCCCATGCCATTCCGAAGCTACGCTCGCAGATTCGTTGCAAAGCAATACATCATGATGCTATGTCTCTGCCTATGTCTGGTAGTTTACACAGGCTAAAGCACTAGCTTAATCGTTCGGTAAACTTAACAGCACTCCCTACACATAAGACATCCAGTGATGGCGATGCTATATATGTACTACGAAGAAACAAAAAAAAAGAAGAAAAAATCACCACATACGCCATGAACATGCTCTTGGCAACATAATAAAACGCTATCATCTTATCGTTAGGTAAGCATCAATATCAAATATTTACATCGCAAACCACTTTATTCGATCAAAGCAAATGAGCAAGGGATGCATGCTACCGTGCTGCGAATGGCCCTGTCACCGATGCCATATTCTAAAGAATGATCGATTATGCATTTTAGAGAGCGTTCCTTCATGAATGATGGATTTGCATAAACCGGTTTGAGCTTTTTCCCCGCTCTCGTGTTCTACGGCTTTTGAAAGCATCTATACTTTCATCACGGCATTGCACTTCGACGCAATGGAATCACAATTTAAGCCCTGCACAAAGAAGAATAGAACTGAGAACATAATAGTTTTGAAGTTATTGTTTATAATTCATTCAACTTTCTTATTTCACTCTAAACTTTTGTTATAGTTATAAAATCTACTAAATTTTGTAAGGAAAAAGGCTCTTTTTTAAACTTCATCAAATCATGAAAAAAATTACTATTGAGAAGCAAAAACAGCGCGCAAAAATCGAAAAAATGTTGGAAAATTCAATTAAAAAGCAAACCCCTATCACTGAAGAATCCAAATACACGAATTACTCAAAATTGCTTTTTTCGAGTGCGCTTCTGCGCGATATCGTTCGCAGTTTTAATTTCTACCAAACCGTCCAGTTAACGACACTTATCCCGGTAAACCATCACACCACCACTATCATATTATTCCTTTTCTCCATCAAAAAACGGGAACCATTTCTTAATCGCAATCTTGAAAACTAGGAAACTCTTTGCAGCAATCTAGCAAAGTTGTACCATCAAGTGTTTTGAAGAATTACAAACAAAAACGACCAAAGTCGACCACCGAACTACACATCCCTGGAAAACCACGTTGATGACAAAAGTTGAAATAAGCAGGGATCGTGAAGCCAGTTAGCACAAAACTCAATTAGTTGATCCTTTTCCCCGACGACATGCGTACATTTCATTTCATTCTTTCCCAGCACTGCGCGAACCTTTTCCGCATGTGTCTATAGTGAGCATTGCTATAGCGCAAACAAGAAGTATCGCTCGTTACGCCACCGTCAATGTCAAGTGCTTGGCCTTCTTAGTTGTCTTTTTTTTCGTTATACATCTTTACTCACAGCAGCAAGCTAGTGCAGCAGCAACAGCATCATCACTAACAACAACAACACCGATGAAGCATTAAAACTTCGACAACTGTAATTGAGTTTGTGTTTTTCTTTGGTGCGCAATGGTGAATCACTTGCACCATGTAGAAATGTAGCCGATGAGTAGTACATTTGTTAATTTACCTAAGGTGGGTTTGTAGACGCTTGTACCTGTGCGCTGCCTCGTAGCGGGCTTTCCCAAACAAGTGAAGCTAATAATGCTATCAAATATATTTCACCAAAACTTTAGCGCCGTGCTGAATAACGAGTAGACGAGAGAATGACTAAAAACTTTTATAGTAGAAATGTTTTTTTAAGCAAAACCGTTTTGTCATTGCTTTCGTGTTTATGAGTAAATATATTGAATATTGAATATATTGAATATTGAATATATATTGAAAAACATTTCTTAAAATCAATTTTAAAACAAATCCATTAGCTGCAATTAAAATGTATTTTTTTATTTATTTATTTTTTTATTCACATATTAGGTAAATAATTCGAAAAATCCAATAGCACACATAACAATTGAAAATGTTAACAAGAACAATACACAGGAAGTTGAATATAAATTTGTGGTTTTATTTTACAAATTGTTAATAAATAACATCAAATTGACATTACTGTTATATTTGTTTGAACAAAATTTCAAATTCAGTTTCAAAATCGAGAACAAAAGCTCAATACTACTATTCACGTTTCCACTGAAGCGATCCACACCCACCAACCATATTCCAATATATTTCAACACACACACGCAATTTTAAGCCACTACGCTAAAGCGGTATTGAACATTCACATGACATAAATGCTCTTAATAAACACAAAAGGGCGCCAAAATAAAACTGTCATTTGTTTCTGATCGGAGCAGCAGCAGCAGCAGCAGGCTCGTTGCACCGACGAGTGCATTTACCCGACACGTCCTGGTAAGCTGCTTTGGAACCGTTCCGAAGAATAATTTTTCATTTCCACTCTTCTACAACTATCCAAGCCGGCTGATGATGTCGTCTGAAACGCTCGCACCGGTGTCCCTTACCTGCCGGCCTGCCCCGGAGCTGTCAACCTTCCCCAAAGGTTGAAACCTGATTGAACGGAGAAAAAGTCAAATTGATGGTGTAATTGAATTTCCGTTAGGTTCCATTCGCTCCAATCCCGAGCCTGTCACTCAATCTGTCCCGATCTCGAAACGAAACCTACACCGTGAGAGAGAGACTTTAGACGACCGGGATCGGAAAAGAGCGTGGAGTAAGAGGGGGAGGCAAACAGAGAGGGGTACATGGAGTGGCACGGAAGTTGACGCACGGTGTCGAGGCTCGATTTATCCTTCGGGCGGATTTTATCTGTCTTCCGCCTTCACTCGAGCGGCTATGAAGCTGTTAAACGCTTTGCCAACACCGGAACGAAAGTGCGCCATCTCGGGTGTCGCTCTTTTTGGCAGATTTTGTAAACCCATCTGTTCGGCGTAATGAGGTCAGGAAGCTGAAGTATAGGCTAGTGCAATAAATTAACTCACTGACATCGTACCGTTTGATACACTTTGTTTCAGTAACGGCACTTCCATACCGTGCTCGGTGCTTTCATATTTTCTGACAGCCTATCAGGGCGGGCAGGGGTGAGTAAATACGTGAGGTTTTTTTGGGACTCTTTTTTGCACTATCGTCATACTCTGCCTTGTGATTTGTGAGCTTTTTTTAATACGACGACCAGCGTCACTAAAACGTGCACTTAGAAATCAATCATCGAAACGTTGCATTGACTACGCTTATGGCACATGCATCAATCACAAGCATTTCTTCTTTTTTATTTGTCACAGCATTGTTTCTTTGAACATTTCGTATAATACCAAAACAATGCATTTAATTGTGCGCATTTATGTCAAGAAGTCTCTGGATGTACCAAATAATACTGCGTGTTAAAATACCAGTACATGCGACCCTCGAGATACGACCCCTCGAGCTACGACGATTTTCATTTGGACAGTCAAAAGCTGTCATTTAGAGATAAAAAAGACGCATTTTTTAACATTTTACTGATAACCGTTACATACACCTTTATAAAAATTCCCCAACTACCTATACTTGAAAATTGAGATGGTGTAAACGACCTTTCGAATAACATTAATACATTATCGAACATTAAACTACACGATATCATAGAGTTCGACTCTTCAACTTCGAATGAAAATATATATATTTACAGATATTCGATAAGTTTTTGGTCCCAAATGTAGTCGTATCTCGGAAGTCACCTGTAAAGAATTTTTCTATTTGACGTAACATCCTACGTTAACATTCTGGCATATACCTGTTTTAGAGACATTATTTTATTTTATTTTTTTTTTCAAATATCTGCCTCAGAGAGCTAAATATAGGGAAACTTACTGACTAATACTTAAAATTAATGATAACAAACAAATACTTAAATCTAACTAGACAAACATATACTAGACTGCAAGCAATTTGTAACACAGCCAACACAAGTAAGATGAAAGAATTAGGATGGGGAAACAAAACGGGAGTCAAAGAACTGAAG
>KI920362.1:7943-23245 GCA_000473525.2 Anopheles melas | reverse complement strand
AGCTACGAGGTCCATGCTCAGTGTGGCTAGGGCATCATCAAGTTTTTTCTAGGCTCCGGCTTCGCTTAGAGTCCGTACGTTCTATGAGCCCAGTTTGGTCGTTGTCCGGAGGCATTGCGTTGGGTCGGTATCGTTAGGTCCGTTTCGTAACTCTCTGTTGCTTTCCGTAGTCGATTGTTCCGTGAGACTGGGTGACTGTGGCTGTGGGTGTAAGTTCAAAATAACAAAATGATGATCCAATGTTTAAAATATATTTCCAACTCTTTTATTGACCATTTTGTAATTCTCAATGCCGAGAGATATAAAAAATCTTTATGCTTAACTGGTAGTTTAAACTGTGAATTATTAGAGAGAACAAACCAAAAAACCGCTAAAAACCGTAAAAACAAAAACATTTGTTCAAGAGATATAAAAATATGTATGTTGAAAAGATATAAAAGGAATGCAATGGTGCTGAGGCTCTTTCATGGTTGAAGTGAACAAATTTGAATTAGAACCTGGTAGACTCGTTACAAGCCTACCTGTATGGTAAGTCTAGAAAGGCTTGACACAGTTGGTTTAAACCTGTGGCCTTCGGCAAGAGAAAATTTCATTGCACCTCCCACTTACTTCCAGCAGGACAATCTGGATGTCATTTCGTTTTTGATCTAGTCACTGAGTGAACATGCACTAGCCTGCCGCTGGGCCTCAATGAAATTGAACTTCTAGTGCATGGTAGCCGCAAGAGCGGAAAGATAATGCCTGTGAAGCGGCTAGCAAAGATATTACCAAAGGAAAATATTGTCTAGCGGATGCGGAAATGTATTCTGGTCGACAACAACACATTGAGGTAAAGCGCTAAAGCATGGTACCGTGATAGAAGAACAGTTTTTTCCTTCTGGTGTCAGAAATCATTTCGAGTTTTGCTCGTCATTCAATCATAACCACATTAAGGTATTTGACAGCAGGGGTGTGGCAAAGTAATGGAATAACCGACCGCCCATAGCATCTCGAGTAGCATACGAAAACGTCAGTAAGAACCCTTTTACTTATATTGCAACCACCGTACACGCAGCAATATAAGGTCACCTAGCATGGTCGTAAGTGAACATAGTGGTTTTAATGAATGTTGATGCCAGTTTGCTAAGGGCTGACCCGTGTTGAACCATCGTAAACTAGACCAAAACTGCTCTTGCAAGAACCATAGGCAAATGAAAGTTTAGGTTATGGAGGCTGAAATTCTGCAGTTTTCGATTTCCAAAGGTACTTCATTCCATTCTTCATTGTTCTCCTTGTGGTCATCCATCATTGCCACCCAGGCACACTGTTACTCCATACTTCTACTGAATCCGAACAATCGATATATTTCTCCTCTTCGAAAACTGGGAGGTAATCGGAACGTAGTACAGGAGCTCGTTAAGAAAATGTCCTTTAAGTGGCATCAAATATGAATCGCCAATTGATTCGGACATAAATAGCAGCGTAAGTGTGTTTGTGCTCCTGTTATGGCAATCCACCTTATCTACTGACAGGTTGTCATACGCTGTATTGGACTATAGAAGCCATCAACGTACAGCACGATGAAAGCTTTTAACGAGCTCTTTCAAACCACGAGCTGCATGACTCCGTTGTGCCAAGTTTGAAGTGATTGGGATATTTCTTTGTTCGCCAAACGAACGAATTGGAGATAGAAATTGTTCTCCTCAGAAAATCTCTTTACCGTTTAGTTGTATTTGACGTTTGTTATAACAAAAGGTAACTTACCAAGGCAACTAATGCTCTGAACTCTGGAACACAGTCAACGCTGGGATAACGATGTTTCGCCAGGCTGTTAGTCAAGGAGGCATCTCGGCTTATAATGATTATTGGTTGTGTATACATCGAACCACACCGAAGCACCTTTATCGGAAGGTGATTTATCAAATGACAGATTTTTCACACAATTGTTCTTAATAAATTAAGATATTATAATTATATAATTATTAATTCTACGATCTAGTGATGATTGATTTCATTTCATTCATTAGTAAATGTCTAGAAATGTTGCGTTGAAATATTATTTACATTTATTATGTGTCATATATTATATGTTTTTGTTAATTTAATTTTGTAGAGAGTTTTTATGATCAATTACAATTGCACCCTTCTGCTTCCATCTATTTTATCCTTTTAAATTGCATAATTTGAAACACTGCCCAACAGAAATACCTTAAAAATGAAACCGCATTCATATTTCAAGGACTTTTCTTTCTATTTACAAACCGTCCTTGACCGAAGGAGAAATATCTGTTCTAGTCACTAGACTCTGATTTTAATTTCATACACCTCCATTACAATTCTTTCTGTAGGGATCCATGATCTTGCTTCCTGTACGGATAACTTCGCCATACAAATGAATCAGAATGTTTTGAAATGTATTTGTTTTTGGTAACCAACATCCATCTTCGTTCTGTCTTGTAACCCTTTCCCGCAGTTCTATCGTCCTCTAACTCTTTCTATGTGTTTTCTCTTCTTTTGGTTTATCTGCAACTGCAGCGGAATATCTAGCGTTCCAAGGACAGCCAGAGAAAAACCAATATTTAATGTAGCAAACTGCTGGAATGGAAAACATATCCAGTAGCGGTTTGGAAGAATGCCTTCTCATTTCAATATCGTTTTGGATGTCTTTCGATATTGTTCTGTTTCTGTAAAGTTATTTCGAATAAGTGGATGTACAAGGAGGGGTTGACAAATATTAAATTATCTTTATGATTAGGCTTTTAGGTAAGAACACAAATATTATAAATTTGGCATTACCTTATCTCCTGAAATCTGTCTGTATCATGGAACAGCGACAAAATAAAATTGGTAGAAAGTTGACAAAATTGACGTTTGTTCAAGAATTTTTGTTAGTATTTTTGAAACGATTTACGATTGTTCTATTTAAAAGCCATTTCTTGTTAGGTGCATTTAGACAAAACGACTAACGATCTCGTGCGAAAAATGTAATAAATTCATTTTTATTTTTATACAAAACAACCTTTTATACAAATAACCTGTACAAAGACCTCAATGATTGCTGGATGTTAAGTTTTTTTTTGTAATCCTTTCGTATGTCCTCTGTCTTCATGGCCTTAATTCTCAATTGAGTAATTTCTGTTTTGGGTTTCGTTTCGATGATGTCCGCCTTGACTTCATTCAAGAGGTGGTTCGTTGGGATCTAATGCTCCCGACTTATTAGAAGGATTTACCGGAAAATAAAAGATAAGGTATTTAGTAGATTTGTTTTTGATATGTCCGAACTACTTCGGACTATTGCAATCAGGATCTAGTTTAAACGTTATTTATTCGGAAGTCAACTTAAGAGAGAATGAGTGATGAGCTATGGAGATGCATTTATACCGTATGGTTGCTATTTGTTTTCCACTGCATTTTAATTTTCCATTATGACTGTGGTAACTGGGATCCAACAGCTTTCAACAAGCGGTTTAATAGTTGCCGATATAATTTGTTTCGATCGCCTGAGTAATGATCATGTGAGTAAATGTAGACTACACATTACAAATCAACTACAAATAACTTATCAACTATATATTAAAGGAATTTGGATATTTGACATGAACTCTAACATCCTACATTATATCCATGAATTGGTTGATTTGCAACCAAAAATAAGTATTACACAATGTATCCCAATTTAACAATTCATTGAACCAAATCTAATTCAATTTATACTACGACGTTGGTAGTGTATGAGTTGAGTATCATCGCAGGAGTTACGTTTCGACATAAATACGGTTAGGTTTTTCATATTTCATTACCAATAGCTGTGTTCATCCTCGCATGGTATGTTAGAAGACTTGAAGGATCAAATGATGCTAACAAACAATTTTATCGCAAACAACCGCCTCATATGTATAAATGTTTGGCTATTGTGGCGGATTTTCTCAAACAGGCATGACATGAAAACACATGAGACATGACATAATTTTGCACCGGAGCGGAAAATTTTAATAACTCAGAATTTTGTAAATCTTCAGCGAACGTATGGTACATGCGAGAAACTTTTATCTAAAAGAGTGACGAAAATTTGGTATTTCTGTCACATGAATGTAGGATAAAAAATATAAAATATTTTTTGTTTGTTTGTTTTTTTTTAATAAATGATACGGCCAACCAGGCCGTCCTTACGAGAAATAAAAAAAATGTTTTTCAATAACTGCACTATAGATGATTTGCTATGTCATTGTTTTTTTTCATGGCAGACATTTGACATCATCATCATCATAACTGATCGTAACTGTTAGTTGCAGTTGGCTAATATAAGTATAGTATCTATCGTGGGGTCGAGGGGCCCGAAAAAAGGAACCCACCCTCCGCTCACAAGTAAATTTGCTTTTCAATTTTTAATTAGTTTAGAATTCCTCTTAAATTAGAAAGGTCTGTGACCGATTCGTGCCTCCACTCGTGTTAATCTGCTACTGGTGATGGTTGTACTTCTTATTGATATTTTTCGCAGTTATTGATTTCGTCTTTTAATGTTTAAAATGCTTTTTTTAATTAAAAAAAAGTATTTAAAAATTGCAGTTTGTCAGTAAAATTAATGATATCACGAGAGCATTGTAACGTTATCGATTATGTTAACAGTAATACTATACTGATTCAGCATTCCTCTCGGAATGAAAACTGTAGCGAAAACTGCATTGAAAATTTATAACTGACATACTACCATCTCCGTGGTCCGGTCTCGTGGTACAGTCATCAACTCATGTTTTCCGTTTTTCCCAATAGTCCCATTGCAACATTGCTTTTTGCGAAACAACAATGAACTCCCAAAAAATTGTTTGTTTAACCATTTTCTGGTATAAGCGTATAGCATGTCGCGATAGCTTGAGTTACGCCAAAAATAACAAGCCTAAACACTTTACTTAATGATTAAACTAAATCGAAAGCTAGATGAAATCCGTATAAGCAGCAACTCTAACACAGTGGTAAAAGTAGCAACATTATAGAAAATGTAAAATAATTTTGGCAGCAAAACACTTTCCTGAAATTTCTGTTTTTCAACATAAACAATCATAGGGGGTTTAAAATATTTTCTAAAACCGATGATAATTGTGATAGTAGTGTCGTAGTTTTAAACAACGTTTTATATTAAAAAATAAAAACATGTTTTTAAAACTCATCACATGCATGTTTCATAAGTATTTTAATCATGAAACGTGTAGCTAGACTGCTGTTATTCGTTGATTGCACCTACACGATTGCAAAACTTGAAACATACTGGTTAGCATTGAAACAGTAAGAAGAAGTAAACCTCGTGAAATGAATGAAGTTTCTCCTTTTTGCTCAACCGTATTCTCATACATAATTCATTTTTGATAGATCCCATTAGGTAGGTGCAAAGGTAGTAACAGTTACAGGGTATAGCGGTAAAACACGAACATGTATATTGAAACCCTGTGCAGTCCAGTGCAATAGGTTAGAATTCCTTAGTCCCATGCACGAAACGTTAGGGCAATTCTTTTCACGTTACGTAAACCTGCCTCCAAATTGTACCTATTTTTCGCCTCGTCCATTCCACTGCTGCAATGCAGTGCGTGATAGAGTCCTGAGTAAGTTTCATACTACGCTATGTCGTTTACTGCTGAGAGCACAACCAGCAAAAGTTATCCTGATGAATCTGCAGCAACATTGCCGCCGTGGTATATATGTCTAGGTTTTATGCCAGAAGGTAATGTTGTATAGGGGTTTGGATAGGAATCGATCCTGTTCAAAGTCCCCTTACATGATGCGACTATAACCTTTAAAATAAAGGCGATGGAATTCCAACGGTGTATTGCAATGCCTACAACCTAGCGCCCGCACATATGCGTGAAAAAAATAGTTTATTCATGGACTTTTCATCGTATATCATCGCATTTAATCGATTTTGGTTTTACACACCACAGCGCGACGCTACTTGGCAGTGTGTTTAACGGTGGTAACGAGCTTTTTTTCTTAAAATAATAATAATAATGTCCTAAAAGCACTCGTTGACATGGTATGAGTACAGCGTCGCTTATCAGAATGTTGAGGTTATATTCTAAATTAAATTGAACGGAATTGAATTGATTTCCTTTGTAAATCATATGCATGTCTCCATATCAACAGTTTTAACAACCAAACCCATTCTACCATGCAATCAATTATAAAAATGAATCCAGCCTCCACGCAATCACAAAAACAGCACAAACAAGCTTAAATTCATATTGACTCGCTGTTCTTGGGTCATGTCAAGCAAAAGCATGGCTGCAAGTCAAGTAATTCATTTTCTGGACACGTAGATCACAAATCACAATGGATGACTTACTTCTTTTTCTTCATATTTCACGACCTACGCGATTATGCTGGCCTTTAAATGCTTTTGAGACATATTCAGTACCACGCATCCGAATAGTCAGCTCTTGCATATGCGCAAGGGCTGTCCAGATAAGTTAGTCTTAAGACCATTACGGGCCTATTGCTAAGTCGTGTGAGTTGACGACTGTACCACGGGACTGTACCAATGAAATGTAGACTTACTTAATTTCCAATAAATAACGAGAACGTATGCAAAGTTCGTAAATGTTCTCTAAACATTCTTATTGTAATTTTCACCATTTCATTAAATGCATTATAACTTAACTTAACTTAATATATGATCAGAGATGATAACTTAAAATATATGATCAGAGATATGCTACAATTTGTATACAGTGGCTCACAGAAGTTTGGTTTGGTAAATTATATTTTGGTAGAGTTATGTTTTATTACTGTGGTCAATTGATTGAATAATTAACTCAATTAAAAAAGGGGTTGAAGCATCAATTTGGCTCTTTTTTTGTTTAAAACATGTTTGAAACCATGTTTGAAGCTCGTAATGGGTTCAAGCTCCGCATAGATCGTGCGCTCATACGTAGGACTGACTATCATGCTATGGGTAATCAAATAAGTCATCGAAAGAAGCATAATGTGTCTTTCCTATCGAATGGATAGTTTTTTTTTCGTTTTTTTCGCAGTTGTTAACATGCTGTTAAGTTGTGCAAGTTGACGACTAAACGATACCGACTCGGAAAATACACCTTATTTTAAAGATAATAAATTGATTTGATAATTAGATATGGGTTTTACAAATCATATCGTTTTCTTCAATCTTACTCATGTCATATCTTCAACCAAAGGGTATTTTTTCCATCTTACCTATTTTATTACAAATTTTCTATCCTCCATTAAATAATGAGATAACGAATCCTTCTAGAATCATTTAAAATCTGTTAATACCCATAATTAGTAGACAATGTTAATTAAAAAATCAGTTCCATCTACCATCCTATTTTATATATCATATATCATATATATCATATATATATATCGTTTTCCTATTTTATACACCATATATAAAGTGGTTCCTAAAGGCAAACAAAACTAAACCCTTTAGTGTTCACAGAGTTGTGCGATAAAGTTTTCCGTGTACTATCTCTCCTGCTGTTTATTCGTTGATTGAAGAACCCCCTCTGGATTTCGAATGCACGGAAAATTGGATCGTACTTGAGTGCATCGGGATTTAGGTGCCGAAAGTTTTCTACCTGTCGATGTTCTTCTATGGCATTGGGATGTATACTGAAATCAGAATTTTATTCCACATTGCACCAGCGATTCAGATCAAGTGGCAGAGTGGTCCAACTTTGAACGTCACAGTAGGATGCATTACTACTACAGACACACCCTGAGCAAAGTAAATTCATTAAATTGGGGTGAACAACAGCGTCGTCTCGCTTTATCCGCACTCCCTTAGATGGTTTCCAACTGCCAGCACAGCCTCTTCGTGAGGAGCTATTTTGTTCTTCTGCCTAGTTATTTGAAGTTGGGCGGCTCCCGAACACACCAAAAACAGAACCTAATATTACTGTCTCGTGAATGCATTATGCAGCAATGCTCCTTTACGACAAAGGATAGAATCATGCGGGATATATTAGAAAGCCTTTTTGGCTGTCGCGTTTAAAACTCCCTTGTCGTTGCATAACATGTTTTCCACCACCTTTGACAAGTGATTTGTTCGGCGCTTCCGACCAGGTGACAACGATATGTATAATTAATCGCGTACTGGCAGTTTTATGGATGCTGAAGGGTAACAGGGAGCATGTTATCGGGGCGTGCTAGAAAATGTCAATTCAAACACCTTTATTATTAAAATTTGAACTGCAGTAGAGCAACATCCGGTCAGTAAGAAGATAGACTTATCATTATCAAATGAACCCAAACGGCCCAGTAACGCAAATGTAAGAACTGTTCTTATACTAATTTTATTTGACCGATTATTTAAAGTTTTCGAAAGTAGTCAATATCTTGCAGTTGCGGATGCATTACTTAACAAAACTCTTAAAATCCATTTATTCATTGAACTATGGATACTATAAGCTTTTTATCAGTTGTTTCGAAAAGTACGTCATTGCGACCCTTGGATATTCGAGGGACCTTTCGTCCCACACGTTCGAATGAGACCTGATCGCCAACTTTGTTACAACGGTATGCGCTCTGCTTCGATCGACCCCTTACTTAAACTCAGAGGGTTTACCTTCTTCATCAATCTACTTATCTTTTAGCTTCAGCAAGATCTAATTACGCTCAAAATCTGCCCTCAAAATCAGAACAGTTCCTTGATTGAGTGTGCCGTAACTGGGGTAAATAAATTCTTTAAATCTCTACAACATGATTATCGGGACGAGATTTCAATCAAGCAGCTTCGCTGTGGCGAAACATCTTAACCTGTATCTAGTCTAACGTTCATCCTCAGCTTTCCTTAACCCACCCTTTAAATGGCTGACACAAAATGACGGTAAAATGATGGCATTGAGTTAATGAGCTAAATTTATCCCTTCCTTTTGACGGGCAGACGACGACAAGTTCGATCTGAAGGTTAGTGAAGGGTGGGCATCGCAGTTAGAGTACACGGTAAACCTCCCTCCTCAAAATGGGTTTCGTCGTTCATCGAATCATTTGCGTCCGCGTCGTTACTCTTGTCTTGTTACGCACTCAGCGCTTTGCCATCTCTTTAGAACCCTGTATTCCTCTCTCTCTCTCTCTCTCTCTCTCTCTCTCTCTCTCCCTCACACTCTCTCACTCTTCTTCTCTCTCTCTTTTCCCTTGCTCTATAAGCTCTATACCACATTTTCGTATAACAGCTACGTGACGTGCTTCAACGCACTGAAGTGTTCCCATGCGTAAGAGAACGACACAACAACGATAATTCTGATCGAATCACTACCACCCAGCAAGCAGGAAGAACTCCTTCGACCGGAAAATGTAGAATTTTTTCCGGAACCAACAAACGAAGCTAACATGCTGCTAGTGTTACTGACTGAACGGAATGTTCTTTTTCTATCACATCATCCGTACCATTTGCACGAACTCTCGCTGCTGGTGGGATTTTTACTACCGCAAATGATCAATATCAAAGCAGTACTTGTAAGGGAACCTGTTGAAATAATCACAATTGCACATGTATTAAGGTGGAACAATGGCACCGAGTTCTGGGGAAAACTCAATAAAATTACATAGAAATCTTTGGAATGTGCCAAAGCAAACAATGTACGTGTTCATTTTCATACCTGGGCTGAATTTATGACAGTTTTTGCGTTTTTGTTGTGGTTCGCCGCACAGCTCTGCTCCTGTCGCCATTTATCAGATGGCAGCTGCATTTTTTTGTTTCATTTCCTAGTCTACCTTTTTCTAGTGCCATTCTTCTTCCAACAGCGGAAAGCGAATGTCAACGCACAGCCTTGTCATTCGGCTTGTGGGAAATTGGAAATGAGGAAAGCGTGAAATAAATTCAATCTCAGACTAAACCCACAGCCTCCATGGATGAAATGTATTGCTTCTTTGCACAGCGAAAAGTGAGTCTTCCTGCGGCTGAGACTCATACTCTCCTTCGTCTTCATACACCTCACCATTCCACTATTTTGCTTCTCTCATCCTCATATTTTTCATAGGCCAAGTAGGAGCAACTAGAAGGTAGCTACTTGGTCGGCGTCGGTTGCGGAAATGATGCTAGGGAAACCCAGAGTAAAATTTACAAGGTTTCCGACCAATTTTCACACCTGACTAGCGATTGAATTAAAGATGGGGCGAGACTGTGCGCCTGTCGAACGAGAATGCCAATGGGGAAATGTTTCAGCTCGATGGATGAAGATGCGGCTTGATGAGGTTAGAGCCATGCCTGTGAGTTGTCCGTTTGGAGGCAATCCAGAAGAAAATGGGGCCATGAAACGCAGCTGAAATGAAAAAATATGCGGATTTTTTCACATTTTTTATTGCTTTCTACCTCATTCTCACCTACAAATTTTGCCATTATTACCCTCACATTCGAAGTTCTTACCGATGTTGGGAAGACACAAATTCCTTTGATCAACGTTGCGCTGCTGATCGATCGACAAGTTTTCCACATTGGCTTCCTCCATCAAAGCAGTTATTTTGCTCATCCCCAATGAAGTGGATGGATGTTTCAAGACGTTGAAAAATATTTTAAATCAATGCCAAGACGAGCCATGAACATTCCCGGACGTCTGGGCTCAAGTGCGGTCCTATATACTCGATGCGTAAGTGAGAGTTCTCGTTGCTCTTGGGTCTTCGATCTTGGGGTAGATTGGAAAGTGATAGATTTGCCCTGGAATTTCGGGATACTCGGTGAGGAATTTAAAACGTTTCGGTAATGGGATCAATTTATAACTCAATGGAGTAATGGAATGTGGCACCTTTTTTATATTTTGTCCCCCTTTTCCTGCTTGTTACCTTTCATTTCAAGCGTGACCATGATATCGTCATATTTACAGGTGTTGACTAGTGAAAGTGTTCCATATTTTAGCTGTAAGTACGATATGAAACTGATCTTTGTTTTTTTGGGAATATTTAAATTATTTTATAACTCATGAATTTCTAAAAATTAACACACTCGGACATATTATCCATGTTATCCGAGTATCTGTGATATTAGAAGATAAACAGTGTCCAATTTTATGAGCATAAACTTGAAATCTAGCATTAAGTCTGTAGATTTGATTATTAAAAATTTTGTTGTCAAATCAGAAAAAGATAACAACATATGATTGAAATGATGGAGAAAAATGCTTCATTCAAATATGCCATAACATAGATACAAATTGACTAGCTTGTGAATGGATTGTAGTTGAAATGTAAAAGGTGTAAAATGATTTATAAAATACTGCACGCGAATGCTGGCAGTAGAGAAAATGACAAGATCTACCGCAAATATTGTAACAGCTTTTAAATTCACATGAAATTGCATGTCATTTCGTGCCGCTTCACGAGACCGCAAATGCACTTCTTTCTTTCTGCGTTACGTTGGCCCGGTCTCCACACTTGAAAAGGGACGGCAAATTTGAATTTCGTTCCGCTCGGGTTGATAAGAAAACTAAGAACCACTAGGTTCCGCCAAAGTGTAGTTTGCATTGCTGCCAAATGGATTTGAGGCGACGATTGAAATGTAAATTCTACGGGAAGTATGTATAAATAAAACACTCCAACACCTTCATGCATACAAACACACCGCCACCACATTCCGGAAAATAAATTCGTAACGCAGCATGGATAGTTGGCACTATGCCGCAGTCACGACGAGATCATTCCTATACCGTAAAAGCTAATTACAGCGGGACTACGACTTACAAGGGAGCTTTTTAGTTTTTTTTCTTTTGTTGTTGTTGAAACTCATCGTCGTCTTTGTTAGTATGTTTGATGGAGTTGGCAGTTCATGATGACTGGCACCAAATATAACAGGTTTCTACAGGAAATTGTTGAAAAGCTTTCAGTGCTAACCGCGTTTGACATACTTTTTAATTCACTTCCGAAACCATGCACTGAAATGCCAGAACTCATTTTCTGTACTTCTGATGTTCCTTACCTGACCTTGCCTCGAAAATCAGAGCTAAATAAATCAGAGAAAATAATAAAACCAACTAGAATACTTTTCACCAGCCATAGCGAAAAAGGTCATGAATACTAGCGAACCTTGGCCTTCATACTTGTGCTTCACTTACTTGCTGTAATGAAACATAGTTTTGTGTGCTAGGCATTGTGGTGAAATAAAATGAATGAAACGAAAGTTTGTGTTCATGTTTAAATTTAGTAGTTTTTCACTATAGCAAATACATTCACTTCCCTTGCAGTTCCTTTCGAGCACATCCCGTGTAAAACTTATAAATATTTCTTTACCAAGGGTTTCGCCTTTCGCAACATTTGTCACTGGCACATTTGTACTGCGCTTTCAGGGTTACCTTTATTGTGGGCAATTTTCATTTTCGTGTTTGCAATTTGCCAAACCTTCTTCGTGCCAGCCCCTCAGTTACGGAGTGGAAAGACACACTCACAATACAATCTTCGTGCTATTATTACGACAATAGCATGAAAGTATAAAGTAAAAATGGGAAAACCCATTCGATGCAAATGCATTTCGACTAAGCCTTTCCATTTAATTTAAGCTGTTGTTACTGATAACAATGTTCATTGTAGCTCATTTCTTGCTTTTCGTCCTTGTAAACCGTTGACAGTTCCAGAGGCAAAAATAGCTGCGATGAGGTGCCATTCGTTCCGGGTGCTTACCCTGCAGATACACATAAACCGATTTTTCATTAGAGCTTTTAAATAACTCTCTGCTTGAACATACGTCAATCAGATCAAACTAACACAAATACAAAATATTCAAAAGCCTACATGTTCGCTCAGCCGTTGGGACAAATGCAAAACAAAAAAATGGCACACTTTAAATGGCAACATCGAATCGATGTTTCAATCGTATCCTGAAGAACACATAATAGCCACAATTTAAAGCTGCAGAATGTGCGACAAATTTACACACATGAACGTTAATCGTCAACATAGGAAACACTGTTCTGCGAATCGTCTTCTGATGTTTTATTCAGCCCCGTTGTTTCACCGTCGGAACGGAACCCTAATGGGCGGTTTATTGCTATGCTCGGAAGTGGGTGTTACACCAGACGCTTCAGCTACTGAATTAGTCAGCACCCTGATGTGTGGGTGTTTGAATTGGAAATGGAAAGGGACACGTTCTGGGAAACATTTGCGCTTTGATTTTTTAACAAAAACATCAACATATTTTTATAGAAAAAAATATAAGATATATAAGAAAAAAATAGAATAGAGAAAAAAATAGAAGATATATAAATATAAGAATAAAAAATGTCTACTGGTTTCCGTATTATTGTGAAAAAATTACGCATTTTTACACTAATATTGATTTTACTTTTATTTGAAAAGCGTAAGACAAACCAGATTTGGTACACAAGAAGAATACTAGAAATACAGCCGATGATAAGCCATGTCATGGCTTTAATACGGTGACATGTTTACTTTCCTGGGTGTATATTGTACATGCGTCGTGAATTTAACTTTGCACCTGTGTTCAGACGATTCCGACAGAAATTCACAAAGATAATTATCTCGAAATAATTAAGTCCTCCACGTGGTCCCTGTCAAGGCGCTGTGATGCGCCGGTAAGCTTTAAACGGTTCCAGCGCATCGCACGTTCTGCACTAAAGAAAAGAGGTAGCTAGTAGGAATACAACCAGAAGGATGTACCTTTGGGCACGGACGGATACACGCAAACCGGTTGCGCTAAAGAAAGGAAGAATCATCAACAGCGTTAATGTGGAACCAACACGCTCAGACGCGACTCGAAGATAAGTGATACTCATTCATTCCCTAACCATATTCTCTAACTGCCTCAAACCGAGCATGACCGTTGGTCGAGTGAAGTTGTCGGGTGAAAAGAAGCGGTGCTCGGATGCCATTGTTGATGCGGAACGGTAAAATCTCAAGTTACAACGTTACATACATTGGCTTACCTGTCGTGATCAAAAGAAACGTCTATTTGGGTCGGAATCAAAACAAAAAGAAAATTTGCTTATACAACAGCAAATATAATAAATACAAGATGCTAATGTCAAAATGTCTGCGATAATGTTTTTTTAGTTGACGTAATAGCATCTAATTGAAATAATTGCAAGCAGTTGTAAAAACGTGTTATATGACTTAAGCGAAAAAGTTATTTTCCTTGTTACTTTGTGTAAAATGGATAATATATTGTAAACTAGTTTGAATATTTGACAAATTTAATTTCAACAGCGTGAACATTACATAGTCATTAAGCAATACGGTCTTCTTGGACCGTTCCTCCTAAATAAAAAAGAAAACATTGCTTAGTCTGATCAGATTTAAATGTCATGAATGAATCTTACACGGAATGAAACAGTATCCGAAATGCAAGATGATATATCATCCTGGGTAAGGATCCTTCCACTAAATGGCTCAAAGTTTACACTTCTCCAGTAGCTACCACAAACGAAACCAACCTAAACTGATCCCCATAAATTAGTTGATGATGCCAATGATGATGGTGTCGTTGATTGCGCTGCTCATGATGTTGCTGGGAAGGAGTGTTAGAAGGGTCTTGCTTTATCTCGTTTTAGTGTTGAAAGGGATGGAAAAGTTTGGCGAATGAAAAAATACTCACATTTAAACTTCCTTTTCAAGCATTGGCAGTAACTTCACGGAAAGGGTTGATAAACATTTTTTGAACAGTGGAACGGTTCTCTATCTCCCTATACCAGCAGCTTTTCCGCTAACTAACTTGCTAACTTTTCTTAGAGTTCACTTCACTCCAAGAAATCATCGACAACATCCACCATAATTTCAACCGTAACCATTGGGCTAAATTGACTGACACATCGAATTATGATTATTAAAAAAGGACCTTTTTCATCCGTTGTGACCCTTTCGCAAGCTCTTTTGTCGAATTCTCCATTCTTCTCAAACCTCAAATGAACGAAGCTAGATGAAACATCCAAATACTCGATTGTAATTTCTCTTACTCAAATGTCTTTTGAGCTGTCTTCATGCAATCTCTTAAATGGATTCAACTTCTATCAAGAAGCTTATTAAGGGATTTTCTGAAACATAATTTAAATTTACGATGCATGACTTTCAGGAATGGTTACTAAAGTATGGTCATAGAGAAACATTATTTTCCAAACAAACAATAAATCCAAATAAGCTGAATTGAGTTGAATTTTGTAAATAAAAAATGTTGTAAAATGAACACATTTTACAACAAATGTTGTAAAATGGTTCTCTTCATATTGTTCATCAACGATGTTACCCTCGCTTTACCTCCCGACAGTATCAGTCTGTTTGCCGACGACGCAAAAATTTTTGCGCCTATTCACAACACAGGTGATTGTACATTCCTGCAAGACTGCATCGAAATTTTCTGTTCGTGGTGCAAGCGTAAC
>KI920361.1:0-12535 GCA_000473525.2 Anopheles melas | reverse complement strand
TCACCTTCAGGCTCCCATCGCCCGAGCATCTTCCAAGGCGCAAACGTCCACCAAGGACCCAATGTGCAGTACAGTGGGAACGGGAAGCGGAAGGAGGACGCAAGGGTGCACAGTGCTATCGCTTCCACCTCCACGCGCAAACGCTTCGTGTGCCGAACCCGAAGACACACACAGCGCACATGCCGCTGCTGCTGCTGCTGCTGCTAACGATCCTGTGCTCCTGATCGTGCTCTGCAACGGCCCGCAATCCGATGCAACGGGCCGCAGCAGCAAAAAAAAAACAACAACAGTCATCCCCACCTCCCATACGCATCCAACACAGCGCGCAGCTATCGGCCCGCAAAAAAAAAAAAACTGGCACAACGCAGCAGCGCAGCGTAAAACGGTGTCGATGCAGCGGCGTGCCCGAAACCTACTAAAGAGCGCGCGCGAATGACACACTGCGCGTGTTCGAGACGGTGTTTGCGCATAAAAATAAACCCCCTCCCCAAAATGTATGTTTGTGTGTGAGTGTGTAGATGGCTCTGTTAGAAGAATATCTGCTCGTTTGATGCCCGTTCGTCCGTCCGTCCGCCTGTCCCGCACCACTCGTTTCAACTGCACAGACGACGCCACAGAGCTGAGCCGCTGCGTTTCACATGCCAAGAGGTGCCCCCGGTGTGTTGGGGGGAGGGGGAAGGGGACCTGTGTAAAGGCATTTTTTGCATCTGTATTTACGACCGTTCTCTGTGTAGAAAACAAAAAAATTAGACACATTATTGGCTCTTTTTTCGGGGGCTACTTCTTGCACACGTCTGTGTGCAATCAACAAAGCGTTTGGCTCATTATCGCCGCGGACGGCCTAACGATGCGTCAAGAAAGGGGGAGGGTAGTAGGGGTACGGGGAAGTGGAAGTTGCACCTTCTCATCTCCTTGCACCTCCCTCCCCCCACCGCAAACGTGTGTGCAAGTGGAACTGCAGGCAGCGAGCAAAAATATGTGTCAGTGGGATTTTGGGGAAGGTTTGCTTTAGAGTTTGAAAATTCCTTGTGTGTGTGTGTGTGTGTGTGGTTTTGTGTGCGCAGTTCAGTTTGTTTACTCTCCCCTTCCTCTCCCCATCGCCCCTCATCAATACCTTCATAACCTTCCACCGAAATGGGGTTCTATCGTTGGGGTTTGTTATCTGGTTTCTTTCACGTATTTTTTTTTTCGTTCTTTTGCTTTACTGCATGTTTGTTGTGTCGTTTTGGGGTGGGTTTTGGGCACCCCCGCCCGGTCTCCCTCACTAACGCCACCGGAACCCCGGGGCAGAAGGGAGGGCGGCACATCTCCCACAACTGGTAGATTTCGAAGGTCATTTCGCGCGTCGAACGATTGGCGGCGCGTGCATTTTCGCGCTGGTAAACGACGCAGGTTTTACGTAACTCGACTGTGGTCGCTTGTCTGGTGGACTGAACCCCGGGGGGGCGGGTGCGCATCTTCGGGCCGTCCATTCAGCCGGATGCATCGGAGGAGCTTCTTTTTGCATGTGGGACTTTTGTGCAGGGAAGTATAAATTAACATTTCTATTTGTCGGCTTTTTTTCTTGACTTTCTGTGTGGTTTGGTGGCGGTTTTTTTTTCGAAGAATTATGATGATGATCCGTTGCTAGACTGTTTATGAGATTCGGGATGCGATTTTGGGGCATGGTTGGGATGGCCTTGGCAGAAAACGCCAGGCTCAGTAAAGCTTTGTAAACTAGTTACACAGAATGAGAAACTCATTGAGGTTAAATGAATGATTTTAGAAAAAGTTGAAATATTTCAACCATTTTTTAACATTTGAAATGATTTTTATAGTGTTGTATGATTGTATTAATGATGTTTATTAATAATACAAAAATCATGTCCGGCATGATATGTACCATAAGTATTATTTTAATTTACATTTTTGATTATTTAATGTAACGACACACTAATCATTAATTTAGCTGTTAAGATATGTAATGCAACTGCTTTTAAGATTTGCTTGGCCATATAATATTAAATTTGAACTAAATAAATGATAATGGATAAGAAAACAATCGAAACGATGTTTAAATGAAGTTTTTTGGTAGCTTTTTTTCCATTTTACTAATATTAAAATAAGTTGAGCAATTAAAAAGGGAAAACAACTTAAAGATAACAAAGAAATCAAACTAAATTAGTAAATTAAAACAAACTAAACGGGAATAATGTTAAAAATAAAGAAACCGAATGAGATTGTAAGTTTTATCAAATTCTTGTTAAAAATATTCTAAAGTAATGATAATAGAATTAATAAATAATAAAATATGTTAAACGACACTAAGAATTAGAATACTAACAAAATAACTGCCAAAAACTAGTTAAAATGAAAAAATCAAAGATGAGCGTAAAGTTATAAATTACAAACTGAAGTAATATTGCTCCTCAGCCCAGCTAAAATGGGTCTTAAAATCATATCAAGATGATCTTCTATTTTCTATACTTCTCCGATATGATTTATTTCCCCATCTGATGCACTTCGTACGCTTTCCCAATTACTCCTCGCTTTCCAATAGATCTCCTCAGCACTGCCAACAACAGTGCGTTTGATATTATCTTCTGTAATTATTTTACCCCGTTCTTGCTCTCATATAACTATGCATGAAAGATTCGAGCTTGAAGCGAACGGAGGGAGGAGGATGAAAAAGCCTCCCTTGAATGCACTCTGAACGATGCTTTCTTCGACGGGGGGTATCTACGGGGTGGTTATAGAATGGGCTCTCTCGCTCCAAACTCGCAGACTCCTCCCGCGGCCAAGATTGATGGATTTCTAGCATCCCTAATGCCCTTGGAATCATCATTTGCCCCCACTAGCCAGCCAGAACCCACAGCACCAAAACCCCGTTTCGCCCCTTTGAATTCATCGTGGTGCCGTCGGTTTGGTTTAGCCCCCCGTTGCAGCTGCGTGAAGAAGCGCACTTGCCTACAAGGTATGCAGAAGAAGAAGAAGCAGTAAAAAAAAACCCCGAAGTTAATGCGCAACAACGCAATCATTCCCGGGTGTCTAGAATGCTGTGCATCGGTCTTATTTTGTTGTTAGCCCGTGTCGAGGGGAAATAGAAAGAGCGTAAGAAGAAGAAGAAAAAGAACACATAAACGATTCAAATGTCCAAAAGCTCGTTGACCTCCGCCGACGTTCCGTTTTTGGGTCCCTTTCGTCCGCGGGGACGAGCAGAAGAGTTCAGGAAATAATTAAACACGATTATTGTGCGTTAATGAAAGAAATTGGACACAAGAAGAAAAAAAACGCGGGGTCCGGTCTGGCAGGGCATGCATCCTATGTGCGTGCCGTACACAACACTGGCTGGCGTGTGCTGCAACCCTGCTCGCGCATCCAGCAAGCAGAAGGACCGACGCACCGACCGAAAGCGCACCGAACGTGCGCAAAACATAACGAACAAAAACCACCACGAAAGGTAAAACGATAGGCAAAAGATGACGCTAGCAACAAAAACGGGTCCCGAAGGGTGATGGTGATGATGAGAATAGATTACCTTTTTTTTTTTTGCTTCTCTATCCCACCCTCTCCCGCTCTCTTTCTCTTCTATTTTCACCCCACAAATGGAAGGAAGCGCATGATGCCGCACGGGAAGATGCACCGGTGTGCGCTTTCGAGTGGCTTCCCCGGCGTTGCTGTGCGTAGAAAATCGTGCATCAATCCAAACGCGGCAGGCAGGCAATTATGCGCCTCAGTGGTCAGTCAGTGAGATTTGACGGCTCGGAACGTAGATTGATGGGTGAGCGAAGCGGGAAGAAAGCGGGAACAGATTTCCCCGGTGCTGCTGCTGCACCGTACCACGCGGCGTCTTTCATTCAATTGCTCTGCGCTGGTGAATGCCTTATTGTAATCCTTTTGGGCTGATTGGATCGTTGTTGGGCTGTACTTGCTAAGCACATTACCCGATGGTCCCGATGCACCTTTTGCCGCTGCCCAAGAAAATGGTTTTGGTTCAAACTTAATTTTGAGTAATTTTGTGGTGGAAAGCAAACAGAACACAAATGTCCAACAGTTGAAAGGTTTCTTTTTTCAGTCTGATCACGCTTTAGATCTAGACAAGAAGTAATTTTTAAACACATCATGTATGAAAAAGCATGTGAATAACGTAAGGAAATGGTTCAACATAGCTTCAATTGCGTCCTGTGCTCCGTCATATGGTTTTATTTCTACTTATTTTGCATCTTTCAACAATTATTGTACAATTGGTTTTCTTTATTAGCAATTTTTCTTTTTTTTTCTTTTTTTTTCGTTTCGTTATTTTCTCTTTGATCAGCTTCTTCTTCTTCTATTTTTTTCTCTTCTTTATCTTAAATATGGGCTTATGAATAACTATTTACTTTCTTGCTTTACTTTTCTTCAATTTTACTTTTCTTCTTGTGGTAATTGGTTTTCTTTATTACACAATTTTTCTTTTTTATAAACATTGCAAATGTTTCATATATGCTTTTCTTCGTTTTACAAATTCATTATTCATTATTTCATTATTGATTCATTATTTTCTCCCAATAGCTACCAATGGAATAGGTGCAAGGGAAAATTGTACCATGATGCATAAACAGAAATCAGAAGTTGCTCTAAACAATGTACTTAGAATGGTAAATAAATGCACTAGATTAGACTAGGCTAACACACTTCCATAACTATACAAACATCTTTACTTTAGAAGAGATGAGCAAGATTAATAGAGAAACTCTCACATATGAAAAAAACAGTACGGTCCTAGGACTATTTACTATAAATGAGGCGTTGAAAAGCAAAAAAATGCTGTAACTCGCGGATCTTCACTATCAATGATGTAAATAAACGAATAAAATGACATTTAAAAAGAACAAGAAGAAGAAGACTTTTTCTTAACTATTTTTATTGAACTATTGTAAATGAATTAAAAATTATTTTCTGATCGAATTTGCGTGCACATAACCTCTTACATATTTATATGCGCTTGTAAATCAGCTTATGCTTAAAAATAACACCGCACAAACACCACAACGTCATCGACAGAGTGAGAGTACAAAGCTATGAGTAGTTCCAACAAAAACCCAAAAATCGGGTCAATAACATTGCCCTCGTATGTGCGTATCGAATGTGATTCTATGCAACATTGTTTTCCTCCCGCGGGGCAGACCGCTCTTGTCCGAATCTGGAAACCCTGGCCTCGCAAGCAAGGTAAGGAAACTTCATTTTCGTTCGATTCGATCAGGTCTTCCCAGATGCATGCACACACACACACACACTCGCACACAAAAAAAACACTTGTTGTTTGGATCGAGAGGGGCAAACAAGAGGGAGTTACGATAAAGCATACGAGCGTGGAGGCAACATAAACTAGATCGGTATCGTTGGCTGACCCACCGGAAAGGTGTCGAATTGTTGCCGTTGTTTTGGCATTTTTGGCTGGCCGCGACGCGCGAGATGCATCAGTCGCAATACCAGCATAGCTTCTTTACTTTTCGTACGCTAAGCAAAGGGCCGGCGAAGATGGCTCTCACCCTGATAAGCACAGTCAGCCGCGGGTCGCGATCAACCCCCCGTAGCATTTACCCGATTAACCTATGCGTTTAGGGTGTATTGTTGCCATAGGCTGTCTTTCCACCGAAAAACAGAAAGAAAAGAAAACACATTTCAACAGCAACTATTTCTCACGCCGACCAAAAAAAAAAAACAACAACATCATCGACAAAACCTCACTTTAGCGCTCAGCTCATTCCGCCGACGACCCCTTTTCACGGTGCACCGCCGTTCCACCGGGTGCGTTCACGTATCGCGCAATGACTAATGGGAATTTTGTAGCTTTCTTTCCTCTGCCGACCGACGCGGACGCATTCGAGGCATTTCCGGAACCCGACACTGAATGCACCTTGTATTAGTGGGGGGGAGGGAAGGCACTAACCAACCAACCACAAAACACCACAAAACATCAAAACGTTTCTTTCGGATTCGGCCGCTCAAGGAGAACCACTAATGCAGATCATGCGAAGATCAGTGTTCGTTTGTTCGGCTCTATTTCAAGCAAACAGTTTCAATTTATGCATCGGAGGGTTGCTATTGCCTAATATTATTTGATGCATATTCTTAATATATTCCTATTTTAGTGAGATGCCAGCAGCTTGCCCAAAGCACAATGTCACGGAAGGGTGAATTTAATCGATCAACCACCACCACTGCTGCAGCAAGTGCATTTGTGTTCGCGCGCACAGTGTCGAGTCACGCCGGCGAGTTTCAAGGTCAGCATGAGTAATTACACCGAAAATAATATCAACAAAAAGCAACCATATATTTCAACAGGCCACAGTCAAGAAACCGAATTCGTGCATGTTGTTGATGCACAGCGCGCCACTGTCGAGCTGCAGCTGCTGATGCAACACCGCCCACCACCACGCCATTCTGTGGCTGTCCTTGAAAAAACTGCGGCAGATACAGAGACGCAACAAAACAGTGAGATAATAAACCAACACCACCCTCTCTGTGCGTCAAAAAGGCTGCAAATTTTTAACCTTTTTTTGGTTGTTGGAAAAGATTTATTTATCTCACCAGCAGCAGCCGAGACATTAAGCAAAGTGTGTGTTTCATTCAGCAATGCAGTCTCCTTCCTGCCTGTGGTGAGGGTGAACGTGTTGGTTGCATGATGGTTAAGTTGTTAATTTTGTCTAATGTATTTTTCTCCACCCAAAACTGCGACCCACTCCCCTTTGGGCCAGTGGAGAGAACAGGCAACACATTTACTTGTTTTGTTATCAGCACCCTCGCTCCCCATGCCAGCAAGTGGGATGAAGGTGACCGTACATGCAGCGCGCAGTACATTTTGCAATCGGTGCGGTGTTCTTCCTATTATTTTTTTTCTTTCTTTTTTTTTGGTTCGGGCTCCTATCGTTCTTCTGCATGCGGCCGCTTCAAGCGTGCGGTGTGCAGTTTTGCTGTGTTGCAGTGGTAGCAGCAGCAGCAAATGGGTTGCATTTTGCCGACTGATGACATCATAACTCTGCCGCTTGCGAGACAAATTTGAAGGTCGCATTGTGTGCAGTATTTTTTTCGTTTTTCTTTATTATTTATTTTTGCCTTTTTGCACATTGTTTCCATAAAGCACACAAAAGGCAAATGTTTGCAGATGTGTATGTTGTGCGCGTGTACATACAGAACCAGAAACAACAAAAAAAATGGTAATTTCGTTCGGTCCGGTTTATTAAAGGTCTTTTGCGTCAGTTAAGGATGGCGGTTGCATTTCGGCAGAATTAATGATGCACACACGTCTGTTGTGTTTGGTTTGTTTTGTTCTTTGTTAAGTGTGTTTTCTCTCTCGCTCTCTTGTTTTGGCCGTTTTGTTTCTAATTTTTAGGTCCGTTCTGTTGGGACCTGTTATTGTTTCGTTAGATTTTTAAATAATGATTATCTTTTAACTCTTTGTTTTTATCTTGTATTGTTTACTTTATTTCTAGTTGCTGTTAGTTTCTCTTTAATTAAAAAAATATATTTTTTCTTCATAATTAATGTCAATTATTGTAATGTTTTTGTTTGTTTAAATACAATTGTTGATTGTTTTTGATAACTTGGAAATTTGTGTTCTTTTTTGACACTTTTTAAAATAGCGTTTTATCAAACTGAACATAATTTAAAATTTTAAAAATTTATAAATAAATTTATTAATTTATTTTGATAAATAACATTTTAATGCGGAAACAATACAAAAAAACCTGAATAAACATGACATTTAATTATATTACTAAAATAAATTAAAAAACTAATCGTTTTTCATATTGCTCATATCATATCCACTTGGAATACTTCTAGCAGCATTAGCTTTATTGCACAACAGCTAATGATCCCATTTAAATGCTCGCTGGTAATGGCTGAGCGCTGAGCATAATTTCCGCTCTAAATCTACCATCTGCAACACTCAACCAGCGCTCTACAAACAACAAAATACCACTCCAGATGTCATTCGAATTTAATCGGTGCGTAGAGCAGCAGCAGCAGCAGCAGCATCAGCCACGTTTCACAGATCATATCCGACACAGCACACATAACACGCTGTTCTCTACCGATGCTAGTGGGGGTTCGCAATGATAAAGAGCAAAGAATAAAAGCAAACTCCGGGTGCAGACACATCCCACCAGGCAACTCAACACCGTGCTCTGTGGCTCAACTTACTCGTGTAATTGATTTAAAGAGCCACATACGGGCCTCCACCGGCTTACGGAGGAAGCTAGGAATTATGCGAGAAAAACATAAACAACAAATTAACGCACAGACAGACGGAGCACAAGCTAAAGCAAACAAGCACTGCGCATTGCTGTTGTAGCATGCATCATCTATTTCTATTTCTAATAATATCTATCTATTATATATCTATATCTATTTTTTCTGGGTTTTGCATGGGGAAAAATAGGGAGATTAGAAGAACATTTCGTTGAAAAGTGTAGAGGCAAAGGAAAGTGATTGCTTTGAGATTTGGAGCTTCAGCAATCAGTGCGCTTTTGGTTTTTCTAATGTAGAGCCTAAGTCAGTGCGTAACATAAAGCTCCAGATCGTGTTAATTTAAACCCAAACCGGGCTTCTTTCACCATTAAAATGCATATGTTGCGCTATAAAACTTTCTACCAAAACAGCCATCATATATATATTTTGGCAGCTGTTCGCTGGCTTAAAGCATCCAACCACGCTGATATACCCTGGTGGTGTGCTAACACCATCTTCTTGCCAAACGCATCCACCTAATGATGTGGGTGAATTGTGAAATAGAGCAACAGCCAGGAAAAAAAAACTGTCCTGCAAACGACCCGTAACACGTTCTGTATCTTCCCTTTTTCGAGAACGTTTTGCTAAACCACGTAGACCTACACAAGCTCCAGCCACACACACACACACACACACGCGTACCGTTCTAATTCAACGAAGATGGTACGCTGGCAGGGATGCTGCTGCTACTGCTACTGCTACCACAGCCAGCAGCACCATAATCACGGAAATTGGGTTGAAATTGAGCAAATGAGGCAGAAAGAATTAGAGAAAATTTAGATGGAAATTATGGATAATAATGCAATCTTGGCGGAGCGCACCAGCAACCCCTCTCCCTGCTTTGGCCCACACACGCGCGCGCATAAGGTGCGTTATGCCTTTCTCCACCTTCGCCGATGCGAATTGCCCTTGCGCCTTAATCGGGAAATGATGCGATACCGCAAACCGTATGGTTTTTTTTTTTTGTTCACTCTCCACCCGCCCAACCACACGCACCCATCGTTCTATCGCTGGTTGCTGGTTTTCCGGCAAGCGTTCTATGTGCGCGTTCTAGCCCTCGCGCAAATTGGAAACGAGCGTCATTGCACGCACGAAAACGCATGTGGAAATCGTTATTACATGGAAAGAGAAAGAGAGATAGAGCTAGAGAGTCTTTACCGGCAACTAATGCAAAAAAATGGATCATCTGAACCGTTCGAGAACACCTGAAAATGAGCTATCCCTGCCGGCAAGGAGCCTGAAATGTCTGTGTGTTGGCGTGCAGGACATCTCTCTTACCAAGGGAAGTAAGAATAAGGTCATCCTTGGGAATCATCGCCTACAACACCTTCGCAGGGACGAATAAACGGATTATAGAAATGGATTATTGGAAAAATTGGGTACTCTTTTTTTATGGGTTTAAAGTGTGGATCGGCAAATAGGCGGAAAATGAGTCGCTTCTGGTGACACAATCTATCCCTCGACCTGCTGCGGGCTGCAACTGAAAGAGGTGTCATTAAACGAGAAGGCCCTTCATTTTGGCCAACGATTCCCAAGATACTACTACCCGGTTTCCAAGAAGCTCTCTCTTTCTTTTGAGATCGTACAACAACACACGCGCCATAAAAAAAAAAAAAAAAAAAAAAAAACAAATCTTATCTTGCATTTCCCGATCGCCGATCGGTGCAATTGCGGTGAAAGGGCCCACCCCACTAATTGTCGGGCATCAGGCATCAGGGCTTTATTTCGCTGCGCCATACATACTACATTGCATCCCACCGAAACGAACTTCCAAGCACACTACGGTGGGAAATGTGGTTCCGAGGTTCCGCCAGCATTTAACGACGACGATCGGCCACGGCTGATAATGATGATGGTTGCGAGCGGCGCTGTACACGCGCAGACGGACGCTGGGGTGTCGCGGCTCGCTTGACTTCCTGTCCACACGCAAAGGGTCGCACATGCAATGGAAGCTACAGTACGTCCCGGGGAAGACGACGGGTACATCGTAAAATGTTCCCAAAACTACCCGTTCGAAAGGGAAGACACACGGAGCAGAGAGCTCAACTTCCTTCTACTACACCCGCAAAGCATCATCTCGAGTAGGAAAAGGTGGACTTGCACTCGGTGGCCCCGATTTGTTTCCCGGCCCTTCCTACCAGCGCTGCGGAGGCAGTAATTTTCCGTCCCGATTTCTTCTGCCCAATTCCCACCATCACCATCACCGGTTTGTAACAAACGTTCTTGGTGAAACGAATCGATCGAAATCGAGTGAAACGGTGCGCTCGGTCGCGGTTGCATTAAGTACAGCCTCGCAGCCTCGCTCGCTGGCACACAGTTCGACGGCCGAGGTTGATTAGGATGAGCTGGCACAAAAATGCACTTCTCGTAGCTGCTCCACAGACCTGGCCAGAATGGAGTGTGTAGACGGAGGTCGATGAAAATAATTGAACGAAAATAAGGCTTTCACACGAGTAACCGAAAAGAGAGCCCGGTTTATGCGCGCGCGCGCCCGCGTTCCTTGGAATAGATTGTCATTTCCACACGATCGCGACGTGCAGTGGGACGTTCGATTCGATGCGTCGCTTTGTGGAGTGCTTCTAATGCTTCCTCCCTAATGGGGATGTCGGCTGGAGAAGACGACACACGCACAAGAAAAATAGCAGAAGAAGAAGAAAAGACAAACCCCGTCCGGTCATTTGAAATCATGATTCCGATTTGCTGGCCACTGGACAAAGAGAGAAGAGAGGGAGAGATTTAGAGAGCAGCGTGAGTGCGCTTCCTTTTATTACGATTTAATCAGTCCAGCAGGGGAAGGCCCGGGAACCCGGTAGCACTACACACGGGGAGATAGTTGCACTACCGTTGCCATGAATAAAAATAATGATTACGGCCCGGGTTTTTGGCTACAATCGTGCAATCAAAGCTTGATGTGGTCACTTCCTTCTTCACCTATTGTGCTCGCGGGCTCACATCCGTCGTGTTGCAATCTTGCTGTGCGTTTGTTTTATTTTTCGGTGGGGGATCAAGCAGCAGCAGCACAGGACAGGCAAATGAGATGTTCGTGCATTCTTCATTCTAGCGCTATGCATTATTATGCTCATTTGCTCCCGTTGTGTTCTTAATGTGTGTGTGTGTGTGTTTGGCTTGCTTTACCCCTTTTGCGTTGGGTGGAAATTCAAGGCACTGTTCAACGGCGCTCCACTTTACCCTGGCGTCATTATAGTTTTCGATGTTTCTTTTCGGACAATCTCTCTCTCTCTCTATCTCTCTCTCTCTCTGTATCTATTTTTCGGGGTGAGATGTCGTGCTTTTACCTTGTTTCTTGAGCTGTTCTACTACTGCTGCGGCAAGCTAGGCGCAACAGCGCACCATTCATTATCGTGTTCTTGTTGTGCAACATCACCCAACATAACGATCAGGTGGCCCGTTGTGCATAGAGGCTGTGTGCATAGAGTAGCCCAGCAGCAGCAGCACCAACAAAACTAAACCCCAGTTACAGATTCATTCTGTTCCGACAATTTGGTCGGGGCCAACACAATTCGACCACAACTGTAAACGTCACTGTAGTGACACGAGTAAACACACCACAACACCCGTTCCGCGTTGCTCATAAATAGGCAATAAATAATTACAACCTACAGCAGCCATCGTAGGTAGCTTGTATGCTGGGAAGTAGTTTTATTATAATGTATAATTTCACCCATTTTCTACCTCAATCTACAATTTTATGGAAGGCAATTCTACAGCTCTTTTCTTTCGCTTCAGCTCCGTTTCCGTTGCTTGCGCTTCCTTTTGCAGCGCTTTCTGCTGCACTTCGATGCAAGGCAAGTGGAAGTGGAGAAGAGCAGAGGGTGCAATAGCTGGAATGCACCTTCCCTCTGGGAAAGGGTGAAGGGAGTGTTTATTGGAACGATTTGTTCGGCCGCTTTGTACCTGGTGGCCACCTGTTTTATGGGGTTCGAGCTTGCTGAGAGGTCTATTAAGAGGTGTTGTAAAAAAAAGCCTAAAAGGGATATTCGATATCATAAGCATCTTGAATACGGATATGACACTCAAACATTTCGAGTTGCATTTGATTTGAAAACTACAGTAGGTGACCGCTAACTGGATGTGTTTTACTGGAGTTTTTTTTAAGTGGAAGTTCGTTAACTGAAGTGGTTCTCAGTTAAAAAACACATAAAGGTCAACATATGAAACACCCGGAATCTCACGAAGGGAAATTCATAGCAAATGTGCATTTTTCTCACAAATTTCAACTCTCAGTTAGCGGTCACCTACTGTACCAGCAACAGAACACTTA
>AXCO02004085.1:0-21654 GCA_000473525.2 Anopheles melas | reverse complement strand
GGGGGGGGGGGTCAGAAAGTTCGCGCAAAGCTCCGAAATGGCGCCGTGGTAGATAAGGCTCCCAGGGGGAGATTTCAAAATAGCTAATTATTTGATTAGTTTGTTTGTAGAGTATTTGTGTCTGTCCACTTTGGTTACAGATAAGAAGATATAGATTTGTTTTTTGTTGGGGAATTTGTTAAGTAATCATCAATTTGGCAAAAACAAAATAATGTAAAACATATAGAAACACATTTTGTTATTTGAGAGTATTTTTATACTTCTTTCAAACATTTTTGAATAATTTTCCTAAAAAAAAGGTCAACAGAATTGTAAAATTATTGTATCGCTAAACATCTCATTGCATACACTCAGGCGCTCCTTGTCAAGGACATTTAAGGGAGACCCATCTAAGTGTGCCAAGCATTTGAAAGTTATGTAAAAAAAAAACACTTTTAACTTCCACGTTGAGGTTTGTCCATCGAAAAGCTCGTAAGTTTTTGTTTGTGGGTGTGAGCGCGCAAATGGAAGGGAGAATATGCCAAGCGAATCAAAACAAAAGCATGTTCTCTCTTTCTCACCTTCATGCCATTTGGCGTCTCTTCTATCCGGCTGGCTGTTTTTATCTCCGGACCGGTATTTATCACTTCATTCATTTCATTATGGATTTATTCCCCCCTTCCATACAAAGAACATTATGTTGCTCCTTTACGCTCGGTGGAATACACACACACACACGGACTCACAAATGCGTAATTGTTTTTACCCACCCGAAAGTCATACAGAAAAGAAAAAAAAAAGATTGCAACCCAACGACACAGCCATACTGAAAGTCACACAACACAAAGTTTTTTGGTTCTAATGCCAAATGCTGATGGGCTCCACCGCCGCACCATCACACCATCACCATACACAGCCGCCATCGTCGACACATTTATTATCTCTTTTATGAGCTATTTTTGGCACACGGCCTACTATGGCAATGCTGATGATGGATGCCCGGTAGGGCCGATCTATCTGTGTGTGTGTGTGTGTTTTACCATACTCGACGCACTCTTCAACTGTCGGAAGAAATGGGATCTTCTCGTTTGCCCCGGTTTGCATGCACCACAGCCTTGGCGCACCAATATGCAATAATTTCACTTTCCTTCCGATTGAGATAAGCCAAGCATTACACACACCCACCCACCATCAACAATCACAGGCCGGGGGTGGATTTTTGCTACTGGAACGCAGTTTGAAAACACCCTTTTTCATGTTGGATTTTGATGACTTTCGACAGAGTTTTCTGATTCAACGCACGGGAGAGGACATTTAAAAAAAAAGAAAGAAAGAAAAACAGCAACCCCATAAAAAACACACACCCACACACGCAAAAAGGTTTTGTTTTTGGGCATCTCCTTTCTCCTACCAAAGCGCTAGTAATACCGCCGAATGCAGCTAAGGACACAACTTTTAATTAAATTTACACCACACCATCATCAAAAACGCAACAAACAACAACAAAACGAACAAAAAACAAACCCACCTTTCTTTTCCCTTCTTCACTGGAATCACACACTCCGTATTAACAAGACACAGTAGCCAATCACGGTGTGTTTTGCGTATGTTCAATAAACCTGGCTTTTAATTATTTTGTTCGCACTTTAAACTCTCCTGCGTACTTTTTAAAGTCTCCGTGTTGTGATGATCCGCACCGAAGCAAGGGCAGAACTGGAATGAAAAAGCTTGCTCCAGTGCAGCCGGTTAGGTTGATTTATACATCGGAAGGGCGCGCGGCACCGAAAACGACAAAAAAAACCCCGTCGCAATACTTTGCTCACTCACACACACACACAGAGCGATACGAGCGCGCTGATTGCAGTGTGCCGAGCTGCACTTTGTACAGAGAACGATTTTTTTTAAATGTTATTCCTACAGTTAAATTTATTAAAATAAAAAAATAGTTATATTTTGTAAATGCTTAAATTTATACCAATTAAATGATTGGTTTTAGCGAAACTTTTTTTCACATAGTAAATAACGCTGTTTGAGATTGCGCTCCAGACACTGTAGTGACCGTGAAGCATTTGGTAGTGTGCGTTGAAGTATGCCACTCACAGTGGAGCGAACGAGAGAGAAGACAAACAAACGCCGAAACAAAGAAGGACAAAAGAACACACTGATGAACAGTCCGGATGGGACACACTGGGACATCCGTAGCGTTGTTATGCTTTTTTTTATTTATTCGGCACAATTTACCGTCAATGTTCTAGATTTTACCAAGCGCGAATCGTAATAAAATCACAAATCTAATTTCATTCCATGGTGTTGGTTGTGTATGTTACATAAAGTGAGCATATGTAAAAATAATCATTCAAAACATTACGTATTTTGCTGTAGAAAGTGGATAGTTATTCAATTTTTCTATTGAAGGTGAAAGGTTATTTAAACTGTGTGTAGAAATATTTGCAATAACAAATGAAAGTAAAATATCACTAAAAGCTCCAATACAAAACTGAAGGAAAATTACTCAATTCAAAATCAAACTGCTTCAAAAAAGGAATGTACGAAATTATGTGTTACCTTCATTGTTTGGATCCTATTTTTGTCATCGCTTTTATTTTTCTATTCTATTGTCTCTTTCTCCTTTTCTCTATTTTGTACCTGCGGATGTTATCCCACTCTGAAAAGGATTCTTTAAGGCATTAAGAACTCATTAAAATTGCGGAAAAGACTCACTCGAAACAATGAACGATGGAAAATTCCAGTGGAAAGCATCAATACGTATACCAATAAGAAAATATGACCTTATCCTTGTCCCTTTCTCATGAGAAAAAGAGAAGAAAAGGAAACAAAAGAAAGAAAAAAACTACCCTGCTATGTAAATAGCTGTTATCTGAACTCGTCAGACGATAAACTACCTGGCCCTCAACCGTTCTTTGACCACGGAGTTCGGGTTGCAGTATGAGAGCATTATGGAAAGTTTCCAAAACTCGTTAGGAAATGGTTAACGAAAATCGGATACCCCTGGAAGAAGAATGGAAAGAATAAGGAGAATGGAAAATTACCAGAGTTTCCATTGCCAGAGGTACCGAACTCCATCAGTTCCAGAAGTAGTTGTTTTCCCACACCAAAGCCACGTGACACGTGTCGTCGTCGTTTGTGTTTCGATATTAACACTTCTTAACACAAACAACAAACTCCCTATTTAAAGTTCAACCCACAAACACCTAAAATACGTGGCCACCTACAACTTCAAAGTGCAATTTTCCCATCCTGTCGAGGTGAAATCTTGCGGAAAGTACGTAAATCGGTCCACACCGCACCATTAGTGGCACATGTGCGGGAATAAATGATCATGATGCATACAGCCACTATCGCCCCTCGGGATCGGCATCGGTTTGTACAATACATCAACCTTCGTGGCACCGATCCGTGGTGAAGTGGGAACGAAGATTACACGTCGATAAACCGCCATCAACCGGTTTGAGGTTCGAGCGCGATCGTTCCATTCTACATTCTACACAGTCCATGGGTTCGATCTGAGAGCCTACCCCGTCGATCACCAGAGTATATGACCCGCTTCTCTCCCCTACCGGAGTGTATCTTTCAATCGATCGCCTCAAGATGATACGCTTTCATTTAAGTGCCGGGTGTAAAATGCAAACAATTTAGTTCAGCGATGACGGATCGATAGGCTTCCCACCGGCTTGAAAATGCGCAGTAAAGTCGTTCCCCGCAAGCCACCACCACATCGACTTGAAGTGGAGTGAGATTAGATGAAGACGTACGAACGAGAGAGCAGCACTCGTGTGGGACCAAGAGATTATCGGTCTGCTTAATCAAAACCGTTTGCTGGCTGGCTTAAGCACAAAAAAAAGGCCGATTGCTCTCTATCTCTGCTATTTAAGGAATGTGGTGTATTATTTTGTATACTTCTCTTACTGCGAACACCAGTCTGGTACCGCAAACCTCCATTAGTAGGGGTCACGCTAGGGGTTAAGCACGGAAAGACTAACGACTAACCAACTCCCAACAAGGAAACAAGTAACGCGCTCGAGGTCATGTGCTTTTGCAATACGAATGCAGTTTGTTATTATTTCTCTCACAACCTGCTGCTTCTTGTCACATCGAGGGAGCTAAAAGTAAGTGGATTACACAATATGGAGGTTCGTTTAAAAAAAGAACACAAATGCATGAAAGTACACACTACGCACACTGAACCGGGGACGCACGCACACTCATTCAACACACCGTGCACGTTCCTTGCACGTTCTAGGGACACTTCCGCTCCACCTGACTTTTGCCCGACTCTTCGTACTCCTGCGAGGAGATCCACATCTGCTGGAATGTGCCGATACTGCCCAGAATCGAACCACCGATCCACGCGCCGAACCTCCGCTCGACCGACCCGTTCGCCGAGATCATCTTTAACCGCGTGTTCGACGGCGCACGGTGCTGCAGGTCCCGGTTAAGCCGTTCGGCAAACCCGGGCAGCAGCGAGTTGCCGCCCGTCACCACCACCGAACCGTACAGCGACAGGCGAACGTCCGCATCGCACATGCCCACGCTGGCCGATGCTAGCTGGCCCGCCCCGAGCATGTTGTGATCGAACAGGCTCTCCGCCAGCTTGAACCGCTCCGGACCAAAGTCCTGATGGTACCCGTTCGGGAACTCGTAGTGTACGGCCGGGATAGCGGCGGCCGTACGCTCATCGTACGGCGTTTCCAGCACCTGCACGGCCGACATCTGGAAGTCCTGCAGCAGCCCTTTCAGCATGTACTGCTGCCAGGAGGCGGTCAGCTTTTCCGGCAACTCCTTCGGCGTGAACCGGGCCGTATCGCGCTCCTTTATCACGTCCTTCGAAGCGATCGCGTACGTTGGCGTGAGGTCAATGTTTTGTCCTTCGAGGTAATGGCGACACTGCAGTGAAAGGTAATCACCGCCGAGGGGAGATTTTACTACCGCCTGGCCGAGGACGTATCCTTCCTACAGGGGGGGGGGGACATCGAAATGATTCATTTTTATACCGACAAAAAAACCCTTGGCGAATGAAAGCTTACATGAACGGGGACGGCTGAGGTATGTGTTGCACCGCTGTCCACCACCAGCGCCGTTGCGCGCCCGTTGGCAAACGCAGCCAAAACGGCATTTTTAACCAGAAAGAATGCTGGAACATTGTACTTTTCAAGCATAAGCTCGGTCAGTCGTTCGCGGTTGTTGCGAACGTTCCAGGCAGATTCGGAAAACAGCACCGGATGGTACATCGAGTCCGACTGTACAACCTGTGGCCAAAGGAAAACAGGCGGCAATTATTCCGTGACGCTTATAGTCGTGAAGTCACGAACACTTACCTTCGCATACACGTAGTCAATGACCTTTTCGAACAGATCCCAGTTCTCAATCATGCCATCCTTCATGTACGACTGAATTTCCATGTTTGGCCGTGCGACATTGATGTGCGTTGTGTCTACGTAGTACTTGTTCGCTAAAAAGAGAAAGGATTGTTCAATAAACCGATTCCATTTCTATAACCCATCCGTAACATACTGCTGCCAATGTTGTTGTCCGCTTTCGTCTCCAGATCCGAATTCATGACCGGATCTGCCGGACCAACGCCGACCACCGACGGGATGTCGGCTTTCGGTGTGTCATCCTGTGCGTACCCTACACGCAGCGAATGGTGGCCCGGATCGAACACGAGCGCACCGATTTCATCCCCCCCGTACAGCATGCCGCTACCGCTCATCGTTGCTTTGCCGGTTTGCAGGCGGAATGCGCTTTAAATTAATCTAATTTTTCACTGAAAATGCACAAAAATATTGCGGCAAAGCACAACAAACGCAAACAATGCCCGGCGTCACTTTTCACCGTGACAGCTTGACAGGGGAAGCTTGACTTTGACAGCTTCCTTTTTTTATGGCACGTCTTGGTGGAGATGCTATAAAAATAGCAAAACAACATTTGAATTTTTCCGTTTTTGCTATTTATTTGTTATGTTTGATGTGCGTGTGTCTTTTTAAATTATGTTCATTTTTAAAACATATTTTAGTTACAAAATTGTGAGAATAATTCAAAAGTTGAAAAAAACTGCTTGTACTAAAACTAGTCCTAGATGTTTGAGTTCTAAATTTGGTTTTTAAATTTGGTAACCCGATCTAGTAAACTTGTTAGTTCACATTGTTCTTCTATTTCCCAACGCATCTACATCGTGTGTTCTGCCCCATAATGTTGGAATTAAGTAAGTTGATTATTTTCTCTTCTAAAATTACCAAATTCTTTAGATCTATATTATTGCCTCTTTTCAGTGCCATCGTCCATCGTGGATGTCGGGTCGACCCGCCTAAAAAAAGCGGTGGATAAAGAGCTCATCATTACACGATGTCGGAATCGATTGAAAGGGGTAACGGAACCGCTCTTGCACGTTCTCTTGCAAAACTTCTACATTCCCTAAACACCTTCAATTTGCAGAAGAAAAACCTGAAAAAATATCTCCCAGAACGGTTCAGCTTCCTGTACCAGTTCCTATGGAACCAGATGCCCTCCAATCTGTACGAGAACATCATCGGTAAGCTGAACAAATCGCACCTAGAGTTCAAAACCAAAGTCATCAGCTCGATGGTACCGGACGAAGTGCTGCACAGCCCGGATGATTACAAAACCACCAAATTCATGACCGCCGTCATGTTTCTCGATGTTTCCGGTAAGCGGCACTGTTTTGTTTTGGTTTTGTTTTTATTCCACCGATCACATCTGTTCGCGCTCTAGCGCACATACAGCCGATTTACAAACTGGACAATATCCTTGTAAAGCACCTCGGGCAGTTGCATGGCGGCAAAGTGACCGCCATCGTTGTAGTGATTGCTTTGCATTAAATTCGTAAAGTGTTCCTTCAGTATCCAGTCGGGATATTGGAACAGCTCATGCCGAAATTTGGCACACGCTGCCGGGACATTGGTGGGAATGTTTTCGTACGCCTTGCCAAGCTCGTCCGTGCTGAACGATTCCGCGTACAGACGTTGCGATGTGGTGATGCTGTCGGTCAGGTAATAAATCATCACGTTGTCTAGAAGCGCGTCCAGTGAGTAGTGTTGCTCAAGGCCGCCATCTTGCAGGTTGCGATTGGCTGGGTTGGTCCAGGTGGAAAACTTCTCCAGAATGTAAGCCGCCAGTCCTATGGGATTGTTTTGCAGGGCCGTACCGATGGTATCGGGTTTGGTAGCTTGCAGGTGTAGGTAGCCTCCCTCCAGAATAAGCTCCACAATCTTTGGCCACGTTGGATGGTAGAAGTCGATGTGCTGTTTCTCAATGAAAAAGCTCGGAGCTAAGCTGGAGAGGATCATTTTTCCCATGGTGAGAGGGCTCCCGCTTCCCATACACATGTTGAGATGAACTCCTGCAAAAGAGAATTGTTGTGACACTAACTCCCAAGCTCAGATTAAACAAAAACGCAACGTACCCAAAATGTCCTTCTCGAAAAGAATGGCCATCAAATTCCCAATAATCGCCCCCCAATCACCACCCTGAATGTAGAAGCTTCTGTACCCTAGGCGTGACATTAGATTTTTCATAATGACCGCTACCTTGGACGTACTTAGGCCCGGTTTCGAGGAACCCTCAGACCAACCGTACCCGGGCAGACTCGGTACAATCACATCAAACACATACTCCTTATCACTCGTCCGATTGCTCAGCATTGGAATAATATCGTAGAACTCCCGAACCGACCCGGGCCAACCGTGTAGCAATAGCAGCGGCACGATACGCTTCGGATTGCGAACCGACTCCAACTTATCACGTATAAAGTGAATATCCAAACCTTGTATCTTGGTCTTAAAGTGAGTGAATCGGTTCAGGTACGTTTGCCGCTCATCCCAGCGATCCAAATAATCCGTTCGCCAGTACTGGACAATTTCTTTCAAACGCTCACTGTTGAATCCGTACTGGAAAGCGGTTTCCTCCAGTGGTGCAGTAAGCGATGGTGCATCGTGCAGCTGTTTGCGCAACCGTTCAATCACTTCCGGCGGGTAGGAAACATTAAACGGAACGATCTCCAAACTGCCTCCGTACGGGTCTCCTCCTTCGGGACCCCAGTATTCAAAAAACTCTATATTGTTCGGTAGACGTGGCGTTACGGAGAGTTGCTCGTACGCCCTATAACCGAGTGCGATAAAAATACCGACCAGAACTAGACCGATTCGTGCTACTATCCCCATCGCTGCTATCGGGAAGCGATCCGAAATGCTACTGAGGAGGTAAAGAAGGAACCGATATAGCTCAATGAACTGTTTCGGGTCGGAATTGGGATTTTTGATAAAAACATCGTGTTATCAGCATGCATTAGAATGCGTGGTACAGTGTTAGTGAGGGGTTTCCCAAATAAGATGTATACAGTTTCGGGTCTAGTTTTCGACCAGGTAATCTCATTAAAATTTAAAAAAATATTTGTATTTTTTATGAAACACACTACAAAAGCTCTTTACTGACTAACCTTTAAACACCTTTTCCACAAATTCCAATATATCTCGGTAGACAACCTCTGGCACCTGCATTGCGGAAAAGTGTCCCCCATCATCGAAATGGTTGCTCTGCACCAAGTTGTGATAGTGTCCCTGCAAGGCCCAATCGATCGTTTGTAGCACATCGTGCCTAAACTTAGCACATGCCGCCGGTACCAGGTTGGGAATTCGTTCCAACTCACCAGCAAACAGTTCCCGCTTGCTGAACGCTTCCGCATACAGTCTTTGCGAGGTAGTGATACTGTCAGTCAGATAGTAGATCATCAAGTTGTCTAGCAGGGCATCGAGACTGAACGCTCGTTCAAGACCACCGTCGGGCAGCTTGCGAAACGCTCGGTCGGTTTGGGTGGAAAACTTTTCGAGAATGTAAGCGGCGAGTCCGATTGGGTTGCCGATCAGTGCGGTACCGATCGTGTCCGGTTTCGTTGCCTGCAGGTGCATGTAACCGGACTCGACAAGAATTTCCCTAAAGTACGATCCGAGTGGGAAGTAGTAAGGAACGTGTCGCTTTTCCACAAATAATGAAGGAACAACGCTTGCGATCATTGTTTTCCAAGTCGCGAAAGTTCCTATCACACCGCAACCAGACTGATGGATGCCTAAAATGGAAGTAGAAGAGGTTAATAGTTGCTTAAAGGAGACGCCATTTGCCTGCAATCTCACCCATAACACTGTCCGGAAAGTATGTCCCCATCATGTCCGTGATCAGTGCTCCCCAGTCGCCCCCATGCACGAAGAACCGCTTGTGACCGATCCGTTCCATCAGGTTCCTCATGACGACGGCCATCTTTTGACCTCCGAAACCCACCTTCGCACTGCCCTGAGACCACCCGAAACCGGGCAAGCTTGGTACGATCACTTCGAAGGTAAACTCACGCTCGTTGGATGGTTCAGTAAGCAGTGGAATGATGTCGTAGAACTCTCGTACCGTTCCAGGCCAGCCGTGAAGCAGCAGTAGCGGAAGTACCGTTCTCTTCCCAGCATCCGGACATACATGGATGTAATGTATGTCCAGACCTTGAATTTGGGTTTTGTAATGTGGATAGCGATTCAGATACGGTTCACGTTCGGTGGCCCACTTCGGGAGGTACCGTTCGCGCCAGAAATGTACAATTTTGCGTAAACGATTGCTATTGAATCCGTACTCGAAACTGTCGGCATTTTCGAGCGGCTGTGCTAGATGAGGTAGATCCTTTAGTTGTTGTAGGAGCTTCTGGATCGTTTGAGTGTCGACGGAAATGTTGAACGATCGTATAGATGTGTCCTCTTGGTAGGTTGCTCCATCGCCCGATCCCCAATATTCATCCAGCTGGAGTGTTGGAACGGGCAGAGGGGTAGTCAATTCTTGATAGTAGGAATACCCAGCCAAACTGACACATCCTACAAACAGGCAAAGAAACTGTGTCCCGAGTCCCATCGCTCCCCAGATTTGACTGATCTGTGGGATCCATGACGGTTTGTGGTGGGGTTTGTACGTGTGCCGGTGACGCTTGATTTACGCACCACCATGCAAGGCACCAATAGTGCAGCGTCATCGTTCAGGCTTGTTGGGAGATAAGCGCGAGAGCGAGAAAGAGATGTTGAGACACAGTTAATTGAACCTGGGTGAACTGACTATGGGAGACATTGGTTGGCACGGTGGGTTCAATCTTGCTGGAGCGGAATATAGTTCACGTTATAAAACGCGACGTACTATTCATTCCTTTTTTCCCATGCTCTATTTACTATACATTGCAGCTGCTTCGCTCCTCACTTATTCAATCCGATGTGGAGCCCGTGTATAACCTTTGCCCAGGTTACAAGATGCAAGTTGTTTATACTTGACTGATAAGAAATTATTTATCAGCGCGCAGAGTCTAAGCAGAACTAAACACTATTTCAACCATTTATCGTGTTCATGTTTATTCACGTAACAAAGCGCATTGCTCCACTTCGATAGACCAGCAGGGCGGAGTTTTTTAATACAAAATTTTAACACACCAATCAACATCCTTCCTTCTACCTGTTAGTTTTTGCAGCATGTTATGCTTTCAATGCCCTATTCTCACTTCTGAATCGAGGCAATGAACGCAACGAAATCTTTGTACAGCACCTCGGGCAGCTGCATGGCCGCAAAGTGACCTCCATCCTCGAAATGGTTGCTCTGAACCAGATTGGTAAAGTGATCCTTGAGCACCCAATCGATCTGCTGGAACAGCTCGTGCCGGAACTTGGCACAGGCGGCCGGCACTGCAGTCGGAATGCGATCGATCTCCTTCTTCAGCTCGTCCGATGCGAGCGCCTCGGCGTAGATTCTCTGCGACGTGGTAATGCTATCGGTCAGATAGTAGATCATCACGTTGTCTAGCAGAGCGTCGAGGCTGAAGTATTTCTCGAGCCCTCCGTCCGGCAGATTGCGATAGGCCGGGTTGGTCCAGGTGGAGAACTTCTCCAGTATGTAGGCGGCCAGGCCGACCGGATTACCCTGCAGCACCGTACCGATCGTGTCCGGTTTTGTGGCCTGTATGTGCATGTAGCCCGTTTCCTCGATGATGTTGGCGAACTTGGCGCTCAATGGGAAATAGAAATCGGTGTACTGCTCATCGATAAACAGCGAAGGCTTTAGGGCAGCAAGGAACATCTTCGGGTAGGACAGTGGCGTCATGATGGAGCACATGTTGAGATGAACACCTGCAATAAGCAAATGAGCAATTAATCAGAATGCTCGCCATTCACCGAAAGAGGAGAGCGTGTTTCCCATTACCAAGTACGTTGCTCTGGAAATAGGTGGCAATGTAGTTCCCGATCAGCGATCCCCAGTCACCGCCCTGGATGTAGAACTGTTCGAAGCCGACGCGACTCATCAGGTTTTTCATCACGATCGCCACCTCCGATGGGCTCAGGCCCTTTTTGGCACTGCCCTGGGACCAGCCGTACCCGGGCAGGCTCGGTACAATCACCTCGAACACAAAGTCCTTATCCTTCGAGCTGGTCGTCAGCAGGGGGATGATGTCGTAAAACTCGCGCACCGATCCGGGCCACCCGTGCAGTAGCAGCAGCGGCAGAACCTTCGTACCGGCCGGCACCTTCGGCTTCACGTGAATGTAGTGAATGTTGAGGCCCTGGATCTGGGTCTGGAAGTGGGGGAACTTGTTGAGGAACTTCTCCCGCTCGCTCCATTTGTCCAGGTACGTGGTGCGCCAGTACTTGAGGATGTCCTGCAGCCGGTTCGTGTTGAACCCATACTGAAAGGCAACCCCGTCGAGCGGTGGCGTTAGCTTGGGCACGTCCGTCAACTTGCCGCGCAGCTTCTCGATCACTGCCGCATCGTACGACACCTTGAACGGTTTAATGCTCGTGTCCTCCTTGTACTGTTTCACATCTCCCGGGCCCCAGTACTGTTTCATGTTCAGATCGGGCACAGGCATCGGTGCAGTAAGGTTGCGATACTGCTTGAAGACCACGGCTGTGGCCAGCGAAATCCCCACGAACAAAACTCTCAACATAAAGCCCATCTTGAAAAGGAGAAACCTGTAAATATGAGAAGCAACGCGAACGAATTAGTACGAAAAGGTAACCGCACACATTCACCTACTCTCCCCTTTGACCTTTGTGGGGTGGATAAGACAAGCCGATAAGGCAACGCGTACGAGGCTCAGGGTGCGCTAAGGTACTAAGATAAGGCGATAGATGATGAGCGGGTGCGCTGATTGTACGCGAGATCATGCTGACACATTGCCCGATAGCGCGCTGTACGGAACATGCAACACCGTTTGAAGCATTTTTTTTTATTCTCATGCAATTATGAGAAAAAACACAAGACAATAATGAAGTTGTTTCGTGTAGCTAATGGGGGTACCCGAGAACATAATGGAGGAAAAAATTGCTCGCTGCTGAAAATGATTTAATTTCGACCATGATGCAGCATTTGGCCGCACTTAGTGAGGGGCAGTTGTCAAGAAGCAAAACAAAAAAACCCATTGGCGGGATTTTCTTGCAGGTTTTGGGGAATTTGTCTTGACAACGGTGTAGTGGCCTTGACAACGAGAATGTTGTTTGCAGAATACTTAACAAGTGTGTAAAGCCGTGCATTTTATCGATTTCTTGTTCTGTGTTATTTTCGCTTGTTTAGAGCTTAAAGGAAATTAAAAAGAGTAAGTTAAAACCCCCACTTACCGAATAGCAGAATGACGGAAAGATTACCCGACCTCGATGATTGTACCGACACTGGAAACGGGAAGGGAGAGAAAAGAACCGCGAAAACAGCAAGTTCCCGTACCTGCCTCTTCAGCGGCGAACTTATAAATGACGCGCCTCGTGCATGCGTATGCGTTCGCCGGTATTAGAAAACCGTTTGTGGGTTGATCGTAAAGTTGCTGTTCATGGCGTTACGGTTTAGCACCGTTTGTAAAATGTTTACCATTGAATGTTAACACTTTGGTACATAAAAAGGTGTACGAAAACGCCATAACTAGCTAATTATTTTTTTAACTTATTTAGAGAAAAAAAATGGAATGTATTAACTTCACTAAAATGGCATTAGGTTATTTGGAACCAATTTAGTAAGACGTAATTTTAGAGACCAATACATAAAAAATAAATATAAAAAATAGAAAAAGATTGCGAGAATAAAGAATGCGTCGTAAGGACATAACAATTGCAATGACTGACATTAAATAAAATTTGTATCTAATTATTTGACTAAAAATAATCAGCTTTCACTTTTAAATAGATGCAGCATGAATATTAAGTGTTTTGTTTAATATTAGTTTAGTATATTTTACTAAAAACACAAACTTATCTTATTTCGAAAAAAAAACAATCAAATAGTGATGAATAATAGAATTGAAATGGACACATTATTTTAAAATTATTTTTCTATGAGGTGACTTTCCATTCAATCTAACATAAATATCAAACCGGCCTCAAACCAACACACTGACAGACTCGGTTAGACAGATTGATTTGTTCCAGCTATTGATAAAAGTACTATAATATTATGCAAATTGATTTGGACCGATCTCATGATACAACTAGATAGCTAATTAATACTGGCAAGATAAAGTTTCTGCTTTACCAGCCAAATCTGAATTACATGGAAAATAGGCTTTGTTTTTTTTTTGCGCAAATCATTGCTTGATTGCACTAACACTAGCAAAACATTGGTTCTTAGCTAGATCGCTTAGGCAGTGCTCTAGCAGCGTCGTGCTCGTCATTGGTTGACGCGACACAATGAGCGCGCGTTAGAGTAGTAGAACATATGTGATGTATAACAATTGATGTAATAAGGGAAAATGAATTAAATATTTCCGAAGTGGATGATTTGATTTGTTCAATTATGATTCATGATTCACAAAATTTTACATCTTTTTCATTGTTTCACTAGGGTTCACCGATCTGTCCGAGCTGTACAACAATCCCGAAAACGGAGGAGCGTCTAAACTTTCCCAAGTGCTCAACACGTACCTCGGTGGGATAGTGCATGAAATTTTGGGCCATGGCGGAGACATCCTCAAATTCTCCGGCGATGCCATCCTGGTACTGTTCACAGCAAACTCCTCCGTCTCGCTGCCGGACGCTATCCATCGGGCGATTGATACGGCTATCATCATTCAGCTTTCCTACGGGCGCTACAAGACGGACGTTGGGGTAACGTTACGCATCAAGATTGCTATTTCCGCTGGGGAGGTACACTTTTCGCTGGTGGGAACTCAAGCCTTCTCCCATTACGTGGTCGCTGGGCAGCCGGTGTGGAAAGTGAAGATGGCCGAACGAATCGCCCTGGCCGGAGACATCATCGTGACGTACTATGGTATGGAGTAACAGGGTGAATCGATGATGTACAGAAGAAATAATATTGTCTATCCACAGCATGGAGCTACATACACGACAACGAATACGTTTGGGAGTCGTGTGCGGACAAGCTGCATCTGAAGATCAAAGGGTTCACTAGCTATTGGCGGTCGGCGAAGCGGTTAAATTTCAGCGAATCGTCCTACTGGGACGATCAGGAAGATGAAGATCCTATGGAGCTGGACGATTCAATCAAAATTGACAGTGAAATGCTTGCCAGTAAGCATTCATCTTGTATGTTTCGAGGAAAATAGTAATCATCTACGTTTTTCAACTTCAGTACGTCCACGGCTCAAGTACGTAACGCCACACGTTGTGTCGTCCTCGCTGCAAAAGTTCCTGATCAAGCCCGTGCTGAATGCGGTCGAAAACAACGAACCGCTGGAGCTGCTGACCGAGATGCGTCAAATCGTGACGGTGTTTCTGAACATCGTCCTGAAGCCGCGCGATGTCGTTGAGATGATCAAGGAAATTAATTCCATTTTTACCACCGTTTGCAAGTAGGAAAGCAGTGCTAGTGTTGTGATTTAAAGCGGAATTAAATGGCTCTTTATTCACCTTCATTCAGAATTGTCGACAACTACGAAGGTATCGTGAACAAGCTGTCGCTCTTCGACAAAGATGTAATGTTTCTGATCATCTTCGGGCTGCGCGGGCTGAAGCACGAGATGGACAGCCAGATCGCGCTGCACTGTGCGTGCGCGATACAGGAAACGTACGCGAAAAATCCTTCCATCATTTCGTCCTCGATCGGCATCACGACCGGCATCGCGTACTGCGGCATCGTTGGCCACACGGTGCGGCGCGAGTATTCCGCGATCGGGGTGGACGTGAACAAGGCGGCCCGGCTGATGATGGCCTACCCGCACAAGGTGACCTGCGACAAGAGCACGTTTATGATGAGCAAGCTGGATCCGGCCCACTTTACGCTGCAGGACGCCATCCAGCTGAAGGGTTTGCACAATGTGGGCCCAATCTACGAGTTCCGGGAGTTTATTGCGTAGGTTGCGATGCGTATTTTGAGTAAGTTACGAGGAAATTATTTGGTTAATATAATCTTACTTGTGCAGGGAACGCGAGCTTCTAAAACCGATGGTATACAACTATCCGCTGGTCGATCGGGATCAGTTTATAGAAATCTTTCAGGAAATGATTGAAGATGGGCTTGTGATCGCCCAACAGATGGTACAATGCACTCGCGCAAACTTTCCAGCGGATCAGTGGATTCAAAACTGTCTTCTGATACGGGGCGAAGGGCAGATGGGCAAAACGAGGCTCATCAACGAGTTCTTCTACATCGCGCTACGTAACAAACACATCAGCTCGCTATGCTTTTCGCTTAGCCTTAAAGACTCTAAGGTAAGCTTGGGTGTATTATTTTTATTTATTTTTGTAATTAAATCAAAGCTTTCCTCATTTTTTTTCCATTCTACAGAAACCATTTTCCGCGGTAAGCCTTTGCATTTCGCGGCCGCTCGGATTTACCGAAACGATCACGACCGCGACACGGCAAAACCGCATGAAGCTGTACCTGCGCGAGCATAGGCTGGAGCAGCACGTCTCGCTGCTGAACGAAATCCTCGGCACGAGCTTTAACGAAACGCCGGCGACCGCCGCCCTAAGCCCAGCGGAAAAGGATGCCGCCCGAAAGGAACTGTTTCGCTTCCTCTGCCAAAAGGTAACGCGCTGCGCATTGCATACCCGCTGGGCGCAGAGCAGCGTACGCGTACACTCATTTCAAAATCAATTCTGTTTCCCCCCGCCCCCCGTACATCATAAGACGTTCCAAAATCTTTGGGTGCTGATTATCGACGACGCCGAGTTTATGGACGACGAATCGTTCGACCTGTTCGACGTGATCTGGGAAATGCCGCAGATCATTACGGTGCTGACGGTGGGCTACCAGAAGCGGCTCAGCCCGGTGCGCGTGCGCGTTCTCGACAGCCCGCATGTGTGCCAGGTAAAGCTGCCGCCGATCGAAACGCTGCTGCACAAGGCGGTCGCCTGCCAGTTTCTGAACGTCAATGCAATACCGCTCGATCTGGAAAGGTAGGTAGAGGAGGACGGCGTCTAACGCTTGGTTCTGAATCGGCTGCTCGGGCTGCTGAATGGGGACGCTCCGGTGTCACGTGTCGGCATGACAAGGGGAGGGGGGAGGGGAGAACGATGTAGAGGGTGGCCGGTCGCTGTTGAGTAAGGGAGGCGTTTGAAGAAGAGCGTTTGTTTTTATTTGTGAATCGTGTTTCTGGATCAACAGCAATCTGCCCATGTGCTGCTGGTCACGCCGCACGTGACGCCCCTTTAGAACGGGCTGCACACGTTTGGCATGTTTTATAATCGTTCGCTTGCTTGGGGGTAGGAGGTAACCAGCATGGGCATTGTGGATGGCTGTCGGAAGAAGGTTAGTTATTGAGTGCGAACGTGAGTGCATCGATTTGCACGCCATTAGAACGAAAATCAAAGGGACGGCGAGTGTGTGCCTCGCCGGCGCGCTTGTTTCGTCACCAGCTATGGGCGGCTAAGGATGCTCTTACACCATCGTAACCTCACATAACGCTTGCGCTAGAAAAACTAGTTGAAAAATGCATAGAGAGGGAGAGAGTGTGCGTGTTTGTGTGTGTCTGTGTTGTGCTTCTAAAGTATAGGGAAAACGATTTCTAAATGCAGCCATACCGGCAGATGCCGGACGCGTATGTTTGAAACGTACCCGGGCCTGCGTTGTTGCGTGATCTAGTGTGATCGAACTTGGCAAAGCACCGTTTTTTGGTCATTACCATACTGGTCCGCTCTGGATGCACATAGCGGCAGATTCTGACCGGCACAGCTAGCTGGTGCAGGGGAAATGAAATTGCAAATCCATGTGCTCAACAGTGCAAACCGGGCCGGGTCAATCTAGTTCCCTCCTCTTTGTTGTATGTCTGTGATATAAGTGGCCCCCCGAACACGTGGGAATTAAAACATGGAAACCAAAACGGCGTACCGTTACAGTACAGCGCCACGTTGCGGCGATTGTGTAATAGTGCGCAAGATGTGCGTAAGCGCAACAGCAAAACCACATAACACGGATGCGGAACCCTGTTTGCGCGATCAAAATCAGCATGGGTTACTAATGCGTCCTGGTTTCCTGGGTTTCCTTCCCCGGCTGCGTCACAGGCTGCTGCATACGATCAGCAACGGCAATCCGGGCTGGATCAACACGTTCCTGCTGTGCCTGCGCCAGAGCGGCCTCCTGCGCATCAAGCGCATGGGCTACAGCGCGGCCCAGGCCGATGGGTACGTGTTCTGCGAATCGTCCTTCCTGCACCGGGACAGCATCAAGTCGAGCAGTACGCTCCGGCCCAGCCTGTCCGACTGGCGGCTGTTCGAGTCGTCGTTCGACAGTGGCGATCCGCTGCTCTACCCGGGCGAGGAAACGCCGTCCCTGTTCAACAAGATCGTGGACGTCGCGTACCTGGCCGGGCCGGTCGATACGAAGGATTACTACACCTCCCGCAACCTGGAAGCGTTCCATCTGATGCTGTACGATTCGCTGTCCGCGTTCGAGCAGCTCGTATGCAAATGTGCCGCCTTTTTGGGGCAGAAGTTTTTGCGCGCCTCGCTCATGTACACGATGGCGACGGAGAGTGAATGGGAGGTGGCGATCGGTAAGTAGCGGTTGGTGTGTGTCGGAAGTTTTTGTTTTTTTTTTGGGGGGAGGATTGATCAGCTTAGGGCAAAAGAGGGATCCGTTGGCTCGTTAGCAATTCGTCTAGCATACGCTGCATGCAGATGCAGTAGACGAGGAACAACTACCCACTCTGCTGGGGAACACAATTTCAATTGCTGATCGTGGGGATGGGTTACCGAAATTTTTGGCTAAATTTGGCCGTCTGCCCCCGTCTGCCAGCAATGAAGAAACTGTTTGACCTTCAAATCCTATCGTGCGCCATCGGCGACTTTAGCGAAGGCTTCCGGTTGGCGCAGAAAAACGTGAACAGCAGCTGGCTGGAGAGTGGGGAATGTGCCTGCATTGCGCTGGAAATTGATCGTAAGTGGGGGAAGGTGTAGAGAGAGCGTGTAGGTTAGTAACAGTTGCAACTGATGATATTTAAATGATGATTAGGAACCTGCAAGGATCTTCCCAAGTACGCGGTGTGCGGATATTCCAAGTTTAATTCCAGCGAGTTCCACAGCACGGTGTACAATCTGGTGACGGAGGAACAGAAGAAGCAATACCACAGCAATGCGCTCGAGTTTATTGAAAGTGAAACGAAAAAGTTAGTAACTTGTTGGAAAAGAACTTATCTCTGTTAAACCGTTTTTAACAACAATGTTCGATTCACACTGTAGATGCAACTCGTGCGGAGCGGTACCGTTCAAGAATTTGCTGAGCAGTGAAGAAACGTACGAGGTGCAGGTTGGCTGTCGGAACTCGGAAGCTTCCGGGGATGGCAATGAGATGCTGTTCCAGAGTAGCACAAGCGTAAGAGCGACATACTCGAATCAAATTTAAATAATGCTAATTCGTTAAGGAGCTACTTTCTCTTTCTTTCTCCAGCGTTTTTCGTTGTACTCCTCCCAGCGTAAGTCCTCTTATTATTTTTTTCTTCAATTTTTAACCAACGCACCACGTCCTTCAAAATGCTTGAAACATGTTTTAGAATCCATAATCTTTGACTGCTTCCGACGGCGCTGCAGCTCGTCGCGCCGTGCCCCGGTCCTGAGCTACGGTGCGTACAGCTTCGTCAACTGCACCTGCAACATGATCCTGTACAACATGTTCAGCGAGATCGTGCTGCACAGTCGGGGGGCCGGCATGCTGGAGAAGTGCGTTGAGGCGATGATCGAATGGGCCCGCATCTGCATCAAGCTGTCCAACATCCCGAAAGCGATCGCCATTCTGGAGGAGGCGGAGAAGTTAATGGCGGTATGGGTCATTATCCTCCACCCAGTGGTTTAGTTTTGATAACAGAAATCACACGCTATGCTTTGCAGAGCATTGATACGGTAGAAAACATTGCGCTCGTAACGTATCTGAGGGGCCGCCTGTACACGGTGAAGGCGCGTGGGAAGTACTCCTTGGAGCAGTTTGAGCGTGCCCTGGAGCTGTACTACCGTGCCGCTCGTACATTGGGAATGGATTTCCCACGCCAACGGTAATGTTTCTGGGTCGTCTGATCATCCCTTCCTTGATGTCTCTGTACACTCTTGATGCTTTCCTTCAGTTTGCTCGTTCGTCTAAAGAGCAAATACTACTTGGCGAAGGTGAAATCGTACCTCAATCCTACCGGCAAGGAAAAAAACCGCTCCAGCAAGAGTTTGTTCTACAGCTTGATCGTGTCCCAGATCGCTAGCTGCTTCAACGGGATGCACAAGCTGTTCGTGAAGCTGCGCGACTGGGACCGGGCGGCGCTGGCAGCCATCTGGGGCCTGAAGCATGCGTTGCGCCATCGCAAGGGCAGCACGGTGCTGGTGAAATCGTTTGCCAACTTTTTCCACACAGGTAGAGGTGGTGGTTTGTTGCAAAATTGCGGTAATATTGAAGACTCACTTTTTCCACCCCAAGCGTACCACGTTGGCTACTCCGAAAGTATCGCGTGGATGCAGGAACGTTCGCTGGAGATTGTGGCTGAAAACGTTCACCGAATCGATGCCGACTATCTGGATGCGGTGGTTCGCTTCTATACGGCGCTGTTTCGTTGCCAGTAAGACTTTTATTTCTCCTATCTACTTCCTTTAGAATGGAAAGTAATGAGTAGTGTTGGGTTTCATGATTCATTCGTTGAGATTCATTCATATGAATCATCAGTGATAAGTGATTCGAATCTCGAATCGACTCTTCAAAGATTCAGGATTCTCTAAAATTTCATGAATCTCCTAGGATTCATGAATCCCGAACGATTCATGAATCTCTTTAGAGATGTACGTTTTAAAAAATAATAACTTTGAGCGATTCCACCTAACATGTCCGTCGTGGATTCAAGCCTCGCATGGACCATCTCCCCGTAGCAAAACAAACTAACCAGCTGCATGGTACTAGCCAAGAAGTCTCGAAAGCCTGTATAGGCTGGCATGACCACGTAGGTTGTTACGCCAAAAAGAAGAATACTGAGAACCTCAAGCTCTATGAATCTTTGGAGATGTATGAATTCTTTGAGAGTTGTGAATCTTTCGAGATATATGAATCTTTCGAAATTCATGAGTCTTTCGTGATTCATGAATCTTTCGAGATTCATGAATCTTTCGAGATTCATAAATCTTTGTGATCGAGATACCGATTCATTGAATCATTACAAAGATTCATTCAGATTCACGAATCTCAATCAAATTTACCCAACACTAGTTATAAGCTCCTCTTCCCATCATTTCCGCAGGACCTTACGCTCGAAGAAGATACTCTCGATCGAGCTCGGCAAGGTGGTGCTGCACATTAACGACAAGCTGCAGCACCAGTCGGCCGAATGGGACATCATTCCGATCCTGTGCGAGCTGCTGCTCTCCCACCGGCGCATCGCCGAAACGGTACAAACGCTCTGGGCACTGCAGCAACTGATCGTGCATCAACAGTCGAGCCCAACCGGCCACATCTGGTACTACGCGATCTGTCTCGACGTGCTGCTCGACACGAGCTGCTGCATCGAGACCTATCGGCGGAGCGAGAACTTCTACTACAAGAACCGCGAATCGTTCCTGGCCCAGCGGGATGGGTTTGCGAGCGCCCGGCTCTTTGCCAACCTGTGGCTGTGGTGCGTCCGGTACGGTGCCTGGGTTGCGGCCGACAACTGGCTGGCGCTGCTGCGCGACCACTTCGTGCTGAGCGCGTTCGATTCGACGATCAACATCAACACGGCCGTGCGCATCCTGGAGGGTATGGTGCTGACCCTGATCAACCACATCGAGGCGCGCAACACCGCCCAGATACGGCGGGTGCGGGCCAGCATCGAGACGCTGCTCGGCAGCGTCGAGCAGGCCCTTGCCGTCAACCGCAATCACGTGGCGCGGTTCGAGCTGATGCGCATCTACTACCGGCAAGTGGTGGACCCGCGGCCCGGCGGTACGGTGCGCCGGGAGTTGGCCGCGGCCGCCAAACGGGCCCACCAGCGGAACGACCGTCTCTGCCACGATCAGATCGAACACACGGCCAAGGTTTGTAACTGGTGGGCGGGTGGGTGGGTTGGTTGGTGGTGTGGAGTGTTTGTTTCGTTATGTGACCTGCTGGCGTAATGTCTTAGGCAACACCGGCGCGTTACGTATTGTGTAGCTCTTTCCTTACCTTCCCTTTCTTCTTTCCTTTGATTTCACACTGTTGCGTTTCCTTTTTTTTTTCGGTTCCCCTCCGAACACACACACACGTACACACGCA
>AXCO02004084.1:0-21306 GCA_000473525.2 Anopheles melas | reverse complement strand
GCAACAGCAGCAACATCAACACCAGCAGCAACAGGCACACCAACAGACAAACGTCGCCCTTGGCAACAACAACAATGTGTGTAATGTGAACAACAACAGCTCCCAGGCCAGCACGGTTAATGGGAAGGGTGGCAACGGTGGCAGCGGCAGCTTGCAAAATGGCTCCTCCATCGCAATGCCGTACGGTGGTGGAGGGATGAGCTCGGATCAAAGCTCCATCGTGCGTGGCTGCGGCCCATCAACGAGCGTAACGACCATCCAGTCGTCCCAGTGCGGCGCACCGCCAATAGCGAGCCGCGTGGTGGAGGGAGGCAATGATAGGTCGGGTGGTGGCTCCGACCCCGCTTACTGTCGGCCCCCGGTACTCCACACCGATCTGTAGAGCGTTGCACGGCGATTTACTCGGGAACTGGGGGTTGGAATTGGACAGCCAGCGGAGCGTGGACCAGCCGGACCCTTCCGGAAGATAGGGCTGTAAGTAGCAGACGGGCGGGAGGGAGGGAGGGTGACAACAAAAACTAGATAGGCAGAACAATGATGCGGCCATACGGCACTGTGCGACACTGTGCGTATGTTCCAGTAGATCTACGGAATGATGATGACGATGAATTCCCATTGCTCCACAGGGTGCATCCGGCGCTTTGTGTGTATGGGATGGTGTTCCGCAGCGTGTGCTTACCGTTCCAATTGCTTCCCCCGCAACCCGGACAAACATTTCAGCACGGCAATTGAGTCTCCTGCGGTCCGCTCTGCCGGTCACCAATTTTCATCCATCGCGACGACACCTTGACAGCTTGGCAGGTCGTCCCGCTGGGTCATTGTTTTCCTTGTGATTGCCAGTTGTTTGCCGGTTGATTGAGTTTTTTTTTCCCAAACTCTAAGGTAGCGTGTGGACAGTACTAACCCTCCCTCTTCCCCCCCCCCACCCCAAAACCCCATGTCTACTTGGTTCCGTATTGTTTCTCGCCCAGTGCTTGCGTAGGTTACGTCAAGCGTGCGGAATCCGTGTGCGAAACTGATCACCAGGATGACGGTGTGAAACACGCACGCAAGCGTGCAGAAAATCCCTCCGCGCAAATTGTGCCGTGGAATGGAAAAAATCTCCCCTCCCCCCCCCCACCCCACCCCTCCCTCCAAATCACTGGCACTGATTGAAGACACGCCATTTGGACGTGTCTCGCCGTACTTACTTCCTTCCCGGCGATTGCGCGAGTGTGCAACACGATGGCAAATTAATGGTTCGTTTAGTGAAAACGCGCGCGATAACGGTGTTTGCCCTGCCGGAGGGAGCGGGACTGAGGGTCTGCTGGTGGTAGTCTCTTCTTCGATTACACACCATTTGCTTGAACATGGTCTCGCCGGTCTGAAACGGCTGTGCTGTGGTGTGCTTTTTCTCCCGAACGAGACGACAGTTGCACCAAATCTCGACGCGACATGTAAACCCGTGATTGCGGTCGGAATGATGCGTGTGCTTTTTGCAGAAGAAACCACAACGGGAGGGGGTGGCGGGGGGAGCACATTTCGGAATCGGTTATCGGTGGGTGAATTTTCTCTCCGATTAACCCTGCCACTGTCCCGAGAACTGAAACACACACGCACACGCAACTCCCCCATAATGACGCGGTGATTGTTTGGGGCGATGAAATATTTCACCCAGACGATCAGAATTTAGATAGTAGCTGGGGGCGAGCATTCCTGGACAGACGGCGGAATGGACCGGATGCCGTAACGGGCAGACGATGTTTCAATCAATCCGCAAAGACAATCTTCCATGGGTCCAACAAACGCAGCCACAGTCAGAAGAAAATTTGATGGACGTGCAGTTTTTCGTTTTCAGCGTTGTATTTTTTTTCCTTTCCTTGGAGCACGATTGTTTACTGTTTGTGTCTACCCCGCGTTCCATGTCTGGAAAGATCAATATTTAACGCGCATCGAAATCAATCGCATCGTTGCGGCGGCGGTTGATTGCCTGCCTACTTCGGTGGGGCTTCGCGCTGATGGATGTTGTTTATTTATTTGTGCCGATCCAATAAGCGGCAAAGTGCTGTTGGCCGCGCCCTGCCCTCCCCCCGGAGGGGTGCGTTGGTGAAACATGGCGTGAAATATTTCGCTCCAGCTACTACTACTACTACTACTACTACTACTGGTGCTACTACTACCACCAAACTGGTTGGGCGCTTGGAGCTCGTCAAATTGGATTGGGACCAGCCGGCATGCATCCGGATCGCGCACTACTACTTCCTCACGAAAATAGACATCTTGTGCTTGGGGGTCACCATTTCGGTGACAACTTTCTAGACACACTTTCACAGGCGTTTCAGCGTCCGACTCTCGTTGGCGCGTGCACCTCGCTCGCTGTACCATAGCCCCAAAGTAATTATCCGTAAAAAGCGATGCTTTCAGAAATAATTATAAGCAGCCCGGCAGTTTCGGTCCGGGAAGGGATAATTTAATCTGGTTCTTCTGGTTCAGCACGCCGGAGCCGGGACGGGCCGGAGCGGCAAAGCCCGAAGCTTTAGCGACATTATTTATCATCCAATTAGGCGATTTCGAGATGTATCTTTGCGGGGTAGTAGTGGCACGGCGATGACTCTACAATCATCTGCCACCCATGGACTCGTCGGATGCGGTATCGGTAGTCTCGCTAACGGCCAGCGGCCAGGGGTTGTGTTTTTGTTTTCTGTTCCCAGGGTTGATTTTGAAACGTTCGCGAAAACTTTTTGCAAAACCCATGCCCAAAAATCCTTAATTAAGATATCCCTTCGGAGAGAAGCGATCCGCTAGAAGCGAACGAGGTTTCTGGGAGCATCGTTACACAGAAGAAGGTAGAAGAATATGTGTGTGTGTGTGTGTGTGTGTGTGTGTGTGTGTGTGTGAGATTGTGTGGAAAGGAACAAGCGGGAGCATTTTGCAAAGTTTTCCATTTCTGGTCTCGACGGTATCCCCGTATCATAGAAGCTAGGTTAATATGGGTTTGCCATTTCGCAGAACGGTGCGCTATCGTTTGCCGAATCTTAATTGACGTGCATTAGCGCTGGTGAGGTCCCTGATGGTGGAACTCGTCCGTGGTCGACTAGGTACTTTGCCCTTCTTCCCATTCCTTGTGGTTTCACACGTGGCAATGGTCTCCCAAAGTCCCAAATGTACCACGCGCTCGTTGGGGCGGGTTTTATTGCATCTTCGTCAATTTCGGTTCGCCCGATCCGCGACGGCTTGATTGACGGTGTATCGAGTAGGATCTATCTTCCTCTCTGTCTCTGTAACTCCCAAACCTCCTCCTGCACTACGCATACGGTATCATCGCCCGCTCGTTTCACGCGAAACTCATCTCGAACAACACTCACCCTCCGCAGAAACACGTCGATCGAAGAAGCGGTGCGAACGAAGTATGAAGTACTTCTGATATTTCACCACGCACCACGCTCCTTCCTGGCTGTCGGCGGTGATGTACCCTTGCCTAACGGTTGCCAGGGAGGGGAGGGTTATGTCATGCCGCAAATATTAGACAGCAAGTTTTCCATTTCAATTCACAGCCGACGCCACCGCCAACGACGGTGGTGGTGGGCTGGTTTCACCTACACACGACGCCAGGGTTCGGGTGTCGATTTTCGGGGTCAAAGTGAAGGGTTTTTGGGTGGTTTGCTGATGCTTCAAGGACTCAAGGATCTTTTCGGTACAATGCGTGCGCGTGTGTGTGTGTGTAAACAAGAGAAATGTTCATTGAAGCTGCAAACATTCGCCGCATCCGCCACGCCACGCCACACCACTTGACGATGATGGCGCCAGTGAAGTTGGGGTGTTGCGGTGAAGCATCAGCTCAGTGTATTACCAAGAAGGTGGGAAGATTATTGCACACACACACACACACAGACAATGTTCGCTGTTTACTTTGGCAGACTAGGTGCTTGCCATAACGTTCCTTGGAGCGGTGCTGAAGATTCGGAGCTCTTCCGGGAAGCTGGCATAACTTAATACAAGGCCAAGAGGTTGGATCACACGTCCCATTAGCCGGTGTAATTTACTGCAGCTCTGTACATTCCGCACAGCAAATCAAATTAGTTTGTGGAAACACATTGCTTAAACATTGCTTCCCGAGCGAGAGAGCGGGAATCTTTAGGCATTTTGGCTTCCCTGATTTTGCTAATGAGAGATTGAAGCACAAAGTCTTATCGGAAAAATTTAAATTACATTTAATTGAAGCGCATTTCATGGAATTGGTTTGCCGTTTTAAATTTGCTTTCTTCCTTTCAAATCGATATATTCTCTACCTCTCTATCTCTCTCTCGGCGGAACATTTTGTGCTTCTATTGGAAAACAATTCCTGGAAACCGGTGGCGATGATTGCCTATTACACGTCGCTGCTCGCCTCTATTGATTGGCACTGCCGGCGGGTAAACATTCCGGCCCGCTGGTGATTGAAAACAAACGAAGTTCGATGAAACTATTTACCAATACACTGGTATTTGCTAAAGATCGATGGGACCGTTTCATCTCGCACAACTTTAAAAGCTGCAAAGAAGCTACAGCGAACAAGAATTCGAAGACAACGGCAATTGGGTAATCTTTTACATGTTATAGGCTTTATTTTTTGGAATTCTGTACAATATGCTTCACCAAAAACCACATCAAACTGGTTCTGATCTCCATCTACACATCAGCAGCAACGGAGTCGGTAGCAACTGCGTCGGTTTCGGTCGTCACCGGGACCGGCTCGTTAGTTTCAACGCGCAAGTCAACGCTCTCACGTTCTGCCAGCGTGACGGTCACCTCCACGGTAGGCAGATCGTTCACTTTCTGCGCCACCTCCGTCACTTCCACCTTGTGTTGGGTTGGCCGTACCTGTTCCTCCGCTTCAAGCGTACGAGTGACGACATCCTCCTTCGCTACGGTGGAAACTTCCACGTCCGAAACTTTCTTGACGGAGGTTTCCGGTGTTGTGTCAACCCCCACGGCGACAGCTTTCACCGAATCTTCCTTAACAGCACCGCTGCCGAATTCCACGGATTCTACCACGGTCGTTTCAGGCTTTTCGTCAACTTTCGTCAATTCCGGAACCGGAGCAGCGTTCGTCGAACCGGATGACTTAGCAACGGTGGCCGTTGTTTGATCGACGGTTTTCGTTGGCTCCAGCCTTACCGTGCCGTTCACGCTGTTCTCTGGCACCGTCACCTCCTGGGCTGTGTTGGTATCTTCTTCCGTCACCTCGGCAGCATTGTTGCCTTCGACGGTCGTTTCCTTGGAGCTAGATTCGTTCGATTCGACCGATTCCGAGGAGCTTTCCGTGCCCTTCTTTGAGGCTGGAGCGGCAAAGGATGCAGTTCCCAAGAGCAGCAGCACCAGACAGATGCACGAAAGTACAACAGGTTTCATGGTGGAAGGAGGATTGATTTTAAGGAGCTTCAAATTGTACGGTTGTTTGTTTGCTGAACGTTGAATCGATACTGAGTGGTTTGGGAAGAGATGGGTCGGATTTTATATACCGGAGATCTTTTCCCCGAAACCGCCTCAGGTCCCTGTCTCGCTGCTGTTTTTCTCCGTACCCGGTCACAGCCCTTGTGGCATGGAACTACCTGTTTTTTAATGGCCCTTGTGCTGGCTAATCTTAATGTGGTTTTTTTCCACTGCCCTGTGGTACCTTGCTCCGGTGCTCGTTCTTGGTAGAAGGTGCTGCCGGTCCAGGTTATTTTGCTGTTGTTTTGCCTTCGAACGGTTTATACCTTCCTTGTTATGTATGTTTTTTTTTGTTTTCGTTTGCTTTCTAGCTTAAAAAGGGTACATCGTCCTGTGTGCGACCTGCGAAGCCCATCTTCAACCCCGGCCGTGGACAGAGAGAGGGAGAGAGAGAGAGAGAGAAGGGAAACAACAATTAAATAGAAACTTGTTTACCCTCGTTTATTCTTTCCACCCATTAAGGCAGTTAAGGCAGTTTTAAAAGCGTGTGTTTTTTGTTGTTGGCTGTTGTTTTGTTCTGCTTTGTGTTCTAGGAAACGTACCGGGATGCTCCGTGACCTGCAGTGGGAAGATTATTTGCGGCAGTTAAGTGGTATTGGTCACACCGAAATTGCTGCCCGGAAATGTTTCTTTTGTTGCCGTGCAGGTTGAGAAATGCTTTTTTTTTGGAAGACAAGTTTGCAATGAAGAATTATTGTTTTGTGTAGGCAGTTTGAGAGATTATTTGTACGTGCAAAGCAAGGGAAAGAAAGGATAAACTTAATGGACAACGAGGGAAGAGTTATTGCTAAATCATGAAACCGTACATTTATCTCCTGCAAAAAGACATCAATCTTTGCAGAGAAATGTCTTATCCTTCAAGCGGAACATTCAATCTTTCAATAATTTATTCCAGTGACAAAACTTTCGTACCATGATCGATATGGCACAATCGACAACGAACGCTCTCAGCTTCTACGCCATATAGAGCAATTGCTCGGTGATAAAACTTCTCTAATCGACCCAACTACACACACAAACAAACCGCAAACAACCTTGAAACCGCAGACCAACCTCTCCTCTTAATAGTGGCAGTAAAATTGAGGACACAAACATAGTGCCTAATGTGGCGGTGAGGGAAGTGTGTACGTACGGTCGTACGCATCTTTTGGTAAACCACAAAGTCAAAGCCTACGTCCCATCCCATCCCAGAGCTATGTTTGTGTCAGTTGCAAATTGTTCTTGGATGGTTGTTGGCTTTGATCCGGGGTCTAGATGCCTACATGCCCCTGCCGATGCGACCCGGTTCGATGATGTAGGCGACGTCGGCAACGTTATCTGATTGCTTTCCGAAGCGCTCGTGAGGTTGATTCAATGGCGCTCGACATCGAATTGCACCGGAAACGGCAAAGCGGGCACATTCCACATTTCCCCGCCCGCAGTAGAGCCCAGGAACGTTGGTTCATCCATGCACAGCCCACCGGGTTCATAATCTTTCGTCTTGATGTGGGCACACGAAGCTATCGCCTTCTCCTTTGATGCCATCGCTCGTGATGGGGAAAGACAGAAGTTTTGCTCCAAGCGTCCGAAGTAAGTTAATTTGTGCAAAAGTCGAAGGCTGTTGGCTTCAAAAGTCTTGACATTTGATACAGCGGGAGGGCAAAACCGTGTGATGCATATATTCCATGAATGATGAGCAAGAAGAACGTACAAAATATGGCCCCGGAATGACATAACCGATCGCGCTGATTTGATTATGGTTCGATAAGCTATTTCTGGTATCGTGATACCCGGGGTTACAAGCGTCTTCTGGCTTATTACATTGTAGATTGTCGGCAAAAGTTTGCGACCTTCGCGCGTTTCATGTCCGCACGGTGATCTTCTGCCAAGTCACGTTGTAAAGCAAGCGGTCCCGGTATCGGCTTACAAGATGCCTGCCAGGAATGGCTTCGGAATTGCTTCCGAAATGAAGCTGATGTCCACACCACGGCGGTCAGTCGCTATAATCGGCAGAAAGCAAACCCCACATTATCACAATCACCTTCCCTGTGGCGACCATGCGGTAAATCACGTTTCACTAGCAAACGAAATCAGCGGAAGCGATGGAATGAAAAAGCACCCACACTTTAACGTCCTTTGGGAATGTTTTTTGTTTGGTCCACTTCCGCTATTTCTTGGCATTCCACTGGACTGGATGGAGGACTTTGCAGGAATCGATAAGCGGACAATTTGGGCCTACGCCAAGCCACCACCCGCCGGGCCATCACAGGTCACCGGGATTAAGCTGTCGATTTGGCGTTGAACTGACTGTCTCTTATTAGTGAGCGCTCACCCCGTACAAGGCTTTGATTTAATCAACCTCTGTATGTCGTTGGGTTGTTGCTCTGTGATGTAAAAGCGGTAAAACAGGCGAAAAGCCATGACCATGTCAGAGATACCCTGAGGCAGGCAAGATTGTGTGTGTTTATATACAACTATCTTATACTCTTTCTTTCCCTTTCATCGGTCCCAGTGCAGCGAAAGAAGATGAAAAAGTTGCTCGAACGGATTTCTCCAAAAAAAGGGGTATCATTTATTAAATCGCCCTAACGTCAGCATGCATAATCGAGAGCGCAAAGCGCTCTGATCCCGTTGATCCTTTATTGATCTCTGTGTGTGTGTGTGTGTGTGTGTGTTAGTTTCGAAGCGAAATCGCACGTGAGCGAACGTGTGAAGGGAATATTAAATATCCTTCCATCTTGACAACTTTCACGAACGCAAGAATAACACAACAATAAGCAGTAGGAGGCATGCTTTCGCCTCGTGCTTTAGTGAATGTAGCTGCAAGCGTGGTACGCCACGCGAAATTATCGCAACCGTTGTCTGGCGCAAGGATCTGTCCCAACGATGCTCTCCAATGTCCTTACGCAACATCGACCGTACCGACACATCGGCGCGATATTGGCGCTTCGGCAAAGTTGGCTCGTTTGTGGTGGCGTTTGTCGCCGCATGCCAACGCACACGAGTTTCATGGCAACCGACAACAGGAAGTAATAACTTTGCTAACCAACTCAAACAAGTTTTAAACATTTATAATGAACTATCCGCCCGCATGCCGGGCCATGCCCATTCGTGTCTAGTATCATCGTGCAAGCGGTGCTGTCATCTCACTTCACTGATCGGTAGTGTCTCTGTCGGTGACAGGTCCTGGAATTGTGAAAATAAATGCATTATCTTCTAGCCAGCTTGCAGATAAAAGCAAGCCAGGAGAGGGCGGCGTGAGGTGTATGCTCGAAGCGGGTGGAAAGACACAGAGGAGGGTTAATGTTTGTGGTTTTGGTGATTAATTCTGCAACGATATTTATTTCAAAACCACTTTGCCATGCTGATTGCATAACTTAAGGCGTTTTGCCATGCATATCGAATTGTTTGAATCATAAACGAAGCGAACCTGACTCTATTCACCCTGTCAGAACGGCCAATTGCTCGGTCTGTCATCAGCTTGTTCTACTTGCGGCAAAACTTCACCGGAATAACTTCCCCCCCCCCTTCCTTTCCACCGATTCCCTCACCGGTGTCAGGTGCAATGCGTGAGCCAAATTGAATTCAGTTGCCGAAAATAATTCATTCCCTGCACGTTCGCGCACCGAACACATTCACTGCAAGCATCGCTACAAGTGCAAACGAGATTGTGGCAGGTCGGGCACAGGCCAACATAAATTAGCATCGAGTGCTTTTCGTGGAAAAAACGTGCAAAGGACATATACTTTGAGCGAGTGGGTGCGGAGCTGTGTCTTAAGTTGCACAAAGCGCTACAAGCGCTTTATTTTTAAAAACTATGATTATTCCAGCCTTAGAGAATCTATGTTTGTGTGAGTTTGTACGAAAGGTCAAGGCAATACTGAATGAGTTCCGCTTTGCCGTCTCATTAATGCAAAATGCGCGCCGGAAATGAATGATTAATTTATGCCATAAATTTGATCAAAACGCGGTGGATAGTGAAGTACAGACTGGTACGAAAATAGCGGCACGTTCTGGAATGATGGAATCAATTACGAGGCTCACGTTTCATCTGTTTTGTATCGTTATGGCAAGGTTTCAAAATATTGTTCTTCGCACAAGACGAAAAACGTGCCAAAAATGGTATGACATTTTTCGTTGGAGCAGCGGACCGTTTTGTTCCTGGTAATTGGACTTATGAAACGCTCTGCTTTTCAACGCCATCTCGTCGTTTCCTGTTTGCATCAATTATCGTTTGCATCAGACCGTGTCACATGCACGCACTGCACACTCGTATGCGCTCCGGAACGGGAAATGTGGATAAATTAATTTTTAATGGACATATTGACACTAATTGGATCCTTCTGTGCGTAACCCCTCGTGTGACGCGACATCCGGTTCCCCATCCGCTCGATCTACTAAGCTGACGAGAACCATGCGACCTATCACGTGCTTAATTGACGACATTTATCTGATGTGATGTTTTTCTTTTACGTGCTGTTTTGTATCGCTTACAGATTTTTTTCCCTCTCCTGCTTCAACGAGTGCAGTACAACCGAACGCCCCTTGGATCAAGCCCCTTCATCGGGATGGAAATGGATCATAAGCAGCAGCAGGAGAATCAGGAGAGACGAACGGAAGTGATTTGTGTACATACGAACTGACAAAAAAGGGCTGATTGAAGATGGGTGGAGCGAGTAAGCCATTAAGGACGAGGGGTTGCCGAGTGTCATACGAGAAAACAAGCACAAATATCAAACACTTACAGATAGCGTTAAGGCATCCCATTTGAAGCGCCAGTGAAGGGTAATGGTTTTATTTTAAGCTAATGCGTGTGAAGGCTTCAGGTAGGCTAAAAACTAAAATCAAAACATAATCAAACAGCTACCAAAGAAAAACAAACCAAACGTGCGAGATAGCTCGCCAGAATCGAACTGCATCCAGCATGGCAAGCCCATCCAGAAACTAACGTTGAGTCCATAATTCCGTTCCAGAAAAAAAAAACATTAAACAAGATAGAAACACAGTAGGACAGACAACGGTGCGTAAGCGAAGCCTTGCGACAAGGTGTTGTAAAATTGTAGCTAACGAGATCTGATTAAACCTTACTCCTTACCTTACTTACACACGAATTAGAATTGCCTGTTCGATTTTAGTCGCTCCTATCACGTGGGATATTTGCGCCTATAATCATGCAAACTGCACAGCACCACTACACGGTTAAGAGATCTCGTTCGCTAACGGTTTGCGGCCATCTTGTGGTGGAGCTTTCCGATTGGTTCCTATACAGACGGTTCAAAGCAGAAAGCTTCAAGCTGACGGCTTAAAGCCTGTGCCGCAAGGAGGAAACCCGCTCCCGGTAAAAAGGGCCACACTAAATTGAGAGCCCTGTTTAGTGTAGCGCTTTCGGGTAGGGTGGAAGGGTTAGGGTGTTACAGACCTGTTGGGCTGTAGCAGGAAAGGAAAGTGACCCAGAGACATGTTTTGGCAAGGTATACAACCATCCGTTCCGATGAAACTAACTCTTTCATCGTCAATTTAAAGTAATTATCTTTACGACGAACATAATTCTTATTCAATCTAGGGCGTAGGTTATACGGAAGCTATGGGGAAAAGGGGAAAGGGGTTATTTGTGTGGGAGCAAACGCAAAGGTTTGAACCGAAAGTGGCCGTGGTTCGTAACGAAGGAATGATACGAGTAACAAAACAACATTAGACTACGAACGAAGTGATAATTGTATAGTTTTAAAACCAATTTCGTCACAAACCCACAAACGCAACTCTATTTCACTCTAACAATCTTTAAAACTTGTATGAACTGGGCGCCATAGTGTCGGGGCGCCATTACGCTACTCTTGCAACCACTTTCTAATTGCGCGCACCTTCTAGGAATCAGCCAAGGGCAAAACGCGACGGCAGTGTGAATTATTCTTCTAAAGTTGAGTACACCAATAAAAACGAAAAAGGGTTGAATAATAAATCGGAAAACTGTTACTGATAAAACAATGAATAAAGCTTTTATTTCTTTGCTTTTTGGCGTATTCCCTGGACATGGTGTTTGGTAGGATTTTTCATATTTTATATTTGCATGATTTATTGTAGCACTGTCACGCTACGATTCGGATAGTTTTCCTATTGCACGAAAAGAGAATGAAACGGAACGCTTCGATTGGCGTAAACCATTGGCCCACAAATCACTGGAACGTGTGTGTGTGAGGTGGGGGAAATTTCACTATGAAGCCTACCACACTATGTGGTGGAAACTATTTCCGATCTGTGCCGAGAGAGTGCAAAAAAAAGGAGGTTTAAAGTTGGCGCACCAGCTGCTCTATTCGCGGAATGTAAATCAGTTCGCGCTGTAGCGCAATGGAACATCTGCCGTGCGCGCGAGGCCGTAAAGCCTTTGCAGGTATTTAGCATAGCTGATTAGATAATAATTTGAACCGGTGGAATTTCACGTTTGCGGATGGGCAAGCATTCCAATAATTGGATGCCCATGTTGGAAATTCGTTTCGAGTACGAACCTAAACCTTACGTTCGTGCTAGCATGGTTCGTGGAAAAAACCTACAATTTGAAATCGAGTTTCAATAGAGTTGACCATGATTGACCACTTTACGGAAAGCGCTATCTCCCACTCTGTTGGGAAACCATACGAGCATTTCATGAGAAATGGCTAAACAGCAGACAAACAATAGGCACTGTGGGTAAAACTAGTTTTTGCTAACACTTTTGCATGTTGGCTTAGCAACGGAATTGATCTAAAAAAAAGCCTCCTCCCAAAGGACACGAAAAAATGTCCGTATGTAGAGCACAACTTTTGACATTTGACAAAACTTTTAACGATTTCGCTTTTTTTGCCGTTTTGTTTCCTCGCGACGAACCGTAAAACCAAAACAGAGATGAACGAACGAAAGTTTCATCTGTCACACCAGACCGTTGCTGGACAGTTTCAGCTGTAGTTAGGGAGCTCTCTGTGCTGGTTTTGGCGAAAGTGTAAATAAACAAACAGCAACAAAAAATCCTTACCGGCACAATATTCCCAACGGCATAATGAAAGCTCATCCAACGGGAACGCACACCCTCGTTGTCAATTGTCAACTGAGAACTGAAGGGACAGTGTCTGCAAACACACACACACACACACACACACACACACACACACACACACACACACACACACACACACACACACACCAAAACTGGAAAAAAGAAATCCACACGTGACTAGTGACGACGATCGCTTGGGGCAACGGGACAGCGAAATTTCAACCAGATTGATTGATGGATTGATCCAACGTGAAGGCCAATGAGCCGGGATCATGTCGTTAAGCTGAAAACTGGAACCAAGGGAACGCTGAGTGCAAAAAAAAAACTACAGCAAATTCAAATCATGGTTCTCACGGTAAGGGGATTTTCCTGGATACTGAATCGATGTACGGCTTTGTGTAGTATTGTATCTCGGGGTTTGTGAAATATTACCGATGGATTGAATGCTGGTTAGAATGAAGTTGTCCGTTTGTAACGTGCTTTGTTCAGTTCTCACTAGTGCTGTGATGTTGATGTAAAATATCCATCATTTTGTTTGAATTTATATTTTTTGTTTCTTAATTTAAAAATATCTTAAGCTGAACGAAACATTTTCCCATGCAAAAGCTTCCCCTTGCTCCGGTCAGCACTAATACGAGCTGACGTATCAATCGTGTAAGCCTGATTGCCTACTTTTAGGCGTATCGAAACGCGACAGTGACAGAACGTCCGATTTCGCATCGATTTTCACCATTTTGATCTTAATGCCTTCACGTTCTTCAAGGAAACCGAATACACACTGGACAGCGAGGGGGTGAGGGAGGCCCTCCCCGAGATAACTAGGCCGACAATGACGGCGGCGTTAACGGCCGGCAATCGATGTGAATGCTGCCGCATACACGCAAAAACACCACTCTTGCCGCAAACTACCGCCAGCGACATGGCGAAGCTCATCAGTAGAGGAACCTCAAAAAAGGGAAACAAAAAAAAAAGGAAAAAGTATCGACCAACTGCGGAACCTCGGCCGGCTCGTCATCAATCATGCTTTTGCAAATCGGCACCTTCCGATCGCCGTGTATCCTCCACGGACGACCACCCGGACTCTACCTAAAAATAGGACCCCAAACCAGAGAGAGAAAGAGAGGCACACTGTGTTCAGCTGCGAAAACCAGTATGTGTTGGTGTGGGGAGCTTTTCGCTTATGTTTCGCTTAGCGTCATCGAACATTTTCTTCCGGTTTGTTTATTTTCCACACCAGCCCGCTGCCTGGTGGGAGGTTGTTTTTCCAGTCTCCGCTTCGCTCGATTCGTACACTCGACACTGCGTTAGCTCCAAAAAGACCCAAGCTGTGTCGTGGTGCGTCAAATGCGCCCATGAGCAGTCCTCGGTGGTCGTTCGACCGTGTGGTTCTGCTGGATTCCGTCCAGAGCACTACCACCGCCCAACCAAACACCCACATACGCGCCAGAGTTTTTGGTGAAGTCATCTGTCATCCGTGTGTTTCGGAGTGTGAAGTTTTATGTGTTGGGCCGTCGACTAGCGACTGTTGTGAAGGATGATGTGAAAAGCTCGGTCAAACAACAAACAAAAAAAAAAGGAGAAAAATCCCCTGAATGTAAGCCAATCGTCAGTTTGTCAGTCAGGGACAAAAAGTAAAAGAAAAAAAAACGGATAGGAGGAAAGTAAATTGGCCTGAGAGAGTGAGTTTGCCAAATTGGTTCAACTGCCCGGTGAGGTTTGTAGTTAACAGACTACAAAAACACTCCAGGGAGATTGGCTACATTGGTCTACAACGTGTCACTTGTGTACGGGGCAAAAAAAGTATGAAGCCTTCAACGTTTTCTACATGCCAGGCACGCCGCGAATCGAAACGATTGTTGAACACTATCTAATGGTTTTGTTATAGCACTTGACTTTTCCATCGATCAAGCGCAATCTCCACTCTAGGGAGAGAGCTATGATACTGGTGGTAGTGTAGCGAAAAGGTTGAATTCTTTTTTGTTTATGGCTTGAAATAGTTTCTAGATTATTCCAAGTTAGCAAAAAGCTTAAAAGGTGGGCTTTAGTGTGAGTTTCCAATTAAATTAAACAAATAATAAGACTCTGATCTGATCTGATTGTCATAAAAAAATTAAAAACCTCCACTGTACGATCATCTTGAATCTGTTTTACTGAACTTTCATTTAGTTCTCCACCATTTCACACACATGAATGTCCAGCACTGTATTTGCCTTCAAGTGCTGATGCGCTCCGGAACCAAATAACACACGGAATCGCCTCGGGTCGTCGCTATTTGGGCCTCTGCCAGCAATTGGCCCGACCACAAACTTCTCCGCATCGACTCATCCTATCATCCCACACACACCCGAAACTCAAACTCGAGCACAATCCTCTCCCATACCTCCCCTCCCTGATTTTTCTTCTTGATCCACGGCAACCGCAAAAAAAAAACGGAAAAACACCCCGTTGGAATTCAAACCTTTTTTTCTGAAGCAGACAAGCGAGTTGTGTGCGTGTGTGGCTTCGAACGGTGCCAAACAAGAAGGGCCGAAGAAATTCGAGACCTCCATTCGGCCGTGCGTGATGCGTTAAGAAATGAGTTATCATCGTTACATCATTAACGGGGTCATCGACAGGACGTGCGTAGTGCGAATCCTTACGATTCCGTTTCGTTTCATTCTTTGCCGTTTCCTTCTCATTGCTTCTGTGTATTGTGCTATGTTGCGTCTTGCTTGGCAGCTGAGACTCACGCTAAGACGGAAAGGAAATCCGAGGCCAGGGAAAAGGTTCCACGTTCGATTATTGCCAGCACGAAGAAGCCCCGCCCGGGTGGGAAATAAACCATAATAAAGTAAACTATCGTCAAAAAACGATTGGATGTGAAATAAAGGGAAAGGGACTTGGTTGGAGCTCGATAAGCGTCTGACAGATGGTGCTGTCGGTGCGTGTGTGTGTGTGTGTGAAATACGCTGAAAAATGAAAAGCTCGTCCCCAGCCCCACTTACTGCCCGGCAGCGCGGCAACAATCGGGCACCATTCATCAACTGACCAAACCCGGGTTCCTCGCAAACAGCCCCGGTTCAAGGCTGGCGACTGCCGCCAACAAGATCCGTTTTCGGTCAGTAATCCAATCCTCTTATACGTCCACACCTCGCCGCCTCCTGCCTCGCGCGACCTATGAGTCCGGCTCTTTTGCAGACGGACAGCTAAATGGAGATAAATGAACATTCCAGGGGTTGAGGATATTCCCGCTGCCGAAACACTTTCCCAGAGACAGTTCGAGCAGTAAATCCGAGAAAACGAGTGCCGCTGCTTTTCACCACCACCCTGAGCCTTTTTATTTAATGTCACCCGCTGTCCTAACAAAACGATGGTGACGAAAAGTCGAACCTTCATTTAAGCCTGACACTTTAAATCCCACTCGTTTGCAAAGGAGCATGGAACTGGCGTCCATTTTCACAAGGCCAGGTTTTTTTTTCTCGGAGAGCAAATATCTGAAAGGATCAAGTCGCCAAGCCTGAAAATGGGTGGCCTGGGAAAAAGGCCCTCGTTGTGGCCGTGGCTATGCCTTTGTCCCAGCTGTGCAAAGCGGCCAAACATATTAATAAAATTCACAATACAATTATCATCGCAGACTTAAGGGGAGGTTTGGTAGTTTATTTATTTACACTATAAGGCCAGAGGGTTGAATTCAAAAGGGGCTTTTCATTCCTTTCTACGACACAACATCACAAGGAATAAAGGCACTCCTTCGGCAGGCAGCAAAGCGAGTGAAAAGAGACAATACATTTGCGTGGATTGAGATATATTTTAAATAAAATGCTTATTTGCTAGGACCGTATCAAATGTCACCAAAAGGTTAAGTATTTCTCATTCAATACAGCTTTCTCTTGGTCTTCCCACGAATATATTTCCCTCGCCATGTGTATTTACCCTTTTTTTCAGAGTAAACCCAATACAAATAAACAAAAAGCCTCCCGATGGTTTCGCAATCAATCGCGCATAAATATGGCTCAGAAATGGCACGAAATCGAGGTCGTACGGGATTTACGCACTGCTGCACGAGCTGCACGCAATTGCGCAATGTTTACGCTACGCGGGAGAGTTTTTATTTTGATGTAAAAATAATCTCCACTCCCACCCGATTATTTTGAATCCAACACGTGTGCTGATTGGTTTTTGGCATGTGATCAGTCACTGTTCGTGCGTGCGTGTGGGGGGAGGCTCCACATTCACATTCCCATTGGGTGATATTGATTAATTCGTGCGATTTCAATCACACCTGCACACTGTTCGCTCTACCACCGCCAGCCAGCATTTCTTCGTTGTTTTGTATTGTTGCTGCGGTGCGATTGACTGATCGGAAGTTGTTTGTCAGACTTGCGATTGCGGAGTTGAAGCCGGCGGTGTCTGAGGCACATGTTTTGACCGAAGGACACCGTGTCTGAGTGGGCCGACGACGACGATGATGCCGATTGGGGAATCGCACCGCACTGGAACATGTTTATGTGGGTCATTTCTTACTTGTTTTTTTTTTTACCCGGTATGAGATGATGACAAGCGCGCACAACTCACGCGTGGGTTTGGGTTGTTCGTTTTTGTTTCAGCTGTGGTTTGGTGGTTTGGTTTGTAAGTGATAAATATCACACATTTCCAGCGACAAACATAATGTTGTAATCAACCTAAAGATATGTTCGCAATTTATCGCAATCTGGAAAAAAGCGCCTAAATCTAGATTATCCTCATTACGCAAACGAGTACGAACGCGCCTTAAGGTATGCAATGATAATTACAAAACGTTACCAATCCGGTAGTTTGAGCATAATTTAACTGTTTTAGCGTTTCATAATGAGATTTTCCTGAAGCTACGTTTGTAAACCTTTACTCCAAGCTGACCTTTACTACATACACGAATGAATCACAATGCTTTTCATGCGCCAATTTAAACAACTATCTCTGGGGATGTTAGTTTCACCGACGGTTGTCGTCTGTCGCACACGACACTCACCTCTCACTGGGAAAAGTAATTTATAACCTTGACCGAAAACATACCAAACATACACAAAAAGGTGCCACTCCTACATGCATGTAGTCAGCAAAAAAAAAATGATCTCCACCTCCCCCCGGCAGTAGGCATTCTTAAAGCTCCATTACACCGCGCCCTTTGCGGGCCCCCGCCGCTCCAAGGTGAAGAAGTTGGCATCCATAAAGAGCACGCCACTAATTTATCAACCATCATCGGCAGTGTTTTGCTTTCCCGCACGCCGGAACGCAACGGATGTTCTAGGTGCTGCTTCAGGAGCAAATCTCATGCTTTATGAGATCGCATATTTTCTGTAACTCTTGCGTTACACAGTTCTACCGCCATCCTTAGGGCCGATTCCGCTTTCGACATGATAAGTTTGCCTGTCCCTTTTGGGCGGGGGAGAAAAGGCGAGGCAGTAAACGGTTCGACAGCGAAGAAAACAACGTTGCTCAATGAATGCAAATATATTATATCCCGCACGCACACACATGTTTCACCTTCCCCCGGCTTGAGATATTCCAGGTCTACCCACACAGCAATCTGGCTGTGCCTTCCGTACGCACTGGCCTGTGAGAAAGGGTGCCGGAAGCGGCACTCCCGTGCGCGCGGTTTTGACAGCCCATCGACGGAGGCAAGCTTTTTCCACTCACATGTGTTTGTGTGGTTTACACCAAAGTTCGGGAAAGCCTGGCAAGTGCTGGGCGCCATTAAGCAGGGGGCGAAAGATTTATGAACGTACTTGGAAAAGAGGTATTATTTATATCGGCACAAACGGGCAGACGGGCGGACGGACGGACGGAAAGCGTCTTTACATCGCCCCAAACACAAGGCCACAAAACTGACGCCCCGGTCGGGGTGATTGGTTTTAATTCAACCACGACGACAACTGCTGTAGCGAGCGACGATTGCCCGATGAGGATGGTGGCTGAGAAAGGGGTGGGAGGTTTCGCGGTAAATTTTATCGTAAGTCTATTACATTCTCCCACTTCCTGTGCTTTCCTCCTCTGGAACGCTCGACGCACTCTTCGCCGCGCCACTGCTTTGTGTCCATTTGTCATCTAAACAACCGACCATCGTCGTTCGTCGGGTTACGCTTTGATGGCTTCCTGCTCCCCGCAACCTGAATGAGCTGGGTGAGAAGTGGAAGAAAAGGGAGCAGCTATGGAAGAGAAAGAAGATTCATCAACCCTACCATTAAATAAGTCCCGTCAGGCTCGTGCGCGCTGCGACAAACAGGGGCTAATGATGAACCGGCGAACACAACAGCGAGCCAGACGGACTGCCACAATAAACAAGCGCCACACACACGCGCGCGCGCGCACACAGGGAAAGCTCCCGTTCGTCGCGCGCGCATCGCAATAAAATCGCACTTAATCGTTCGCCCAAGCGCGCCAAGGGCAAAAAAAAGGGGGCGACGATGCCTCGACGACAGGAAGAAAATATTTGCACAGGAAATAGGAAATTGAAAGCATTCTCACGATCCACGCCGCGGCTCTTCTCTGTTTTTATTCACCCGTCTAGGGGGATGTAGTAACAGTGCCGTGCTTCACCACAACTCCCTTCTGGGAGGAAACGGTGGGAAAAGACAAAAAAAAATGCATGAGAAAGCGAGAAGAAATTGGAGCTAGCTTTTTAGCTTCGCCGGTTCGTCTTTCTCGGTGTACACATCCGTCTTACTATTAAGAATGAAGCATCGGAGCGCTGGGAGCTGATGCCAGAGGGAGCGTCGTTTCGTCAGATAAAACATTCAAGACAATCGACCGCCCGCCTTCCCGCCGGTGGACGCTTGCACGCTGGCGTTATTAACATTCATCAATCTTTTCCGCCAACACGCCGGGAAATTAGGGGACACTTTTTCTTCTCCACGGCGCCAGGGCACGCTCTTTCTTGTGGCAATCCTGCGCGCGCGTGTGTGTGTGTGTGTGTGTGGCCGACAAGTGGTTTTCTGTTTCGTATGCATTTGTGCCCCACCTAGGCGATTTTCTTCGTCGTAAGTGACAATGATGCTTTCTTCTACTGTTGCTGCTGCTGCTCCTGCTTCGTGGTCGATTTATGTTCGGTTCGCTTTGCCCGCGAGCAAGTTTTCATGTGTGGGTTTCATGTGTGAGTGTGATATGGTAAGGGCGATGGACCATGATTGGTGAACAATAAAAGTACAATTTGGAAAATCATTACTACGCCGCCGGGAATAAGCCGGCCACGGCGGAGGGGTCCTATCTTGTTTCCTTGTTTACTGTGTTTTTGTGGCACGGATGTTCCACGGAAATCAGGTCAGTGGAAGGAGAGATAGATCACAGAGAGAGAGAGAGAGAGAGAGAGAGAGAGAGAGAGAGGAGCGGTCCCAGCGGTGTTGATCGAACGACTCAACCATCAGCAACAACAACCGCAACAACAATGGCAAATGGATATGCCATCGTGATGTCCGTATGGTCGCCACGCTGCTTATGGCCCCGGGGCGGGGTAAAAGACGGAAGAGATTCATAAAAAAGATTTATCATATCAGATTATCGTTGACGACAGCGAAGGCTACAACCACAGCGGTAGTAGAATGGGCACACCCGAGAGAAGGACACTTAATTTCTTACCACCAACGGGAAGCGCCAAAAGAATGCCCAAATTCGAAGACATTGAATGTTTGAACGGGTTTCGGGGCATATACGGATGTGCTTCTTCGCTTGCCAGCAAAGGGTCGAAAAAGTGTAGCTGCCAACAAATAAAAAAAAACGGCGGTCGAAAAACTCCCGTCTGGCCAGCTCGTCCGGTTGGTGTGTGCTTTTTAGTGTGCCAGCTTTATGTATGGTAATGGCTAATAAATACGCAACCATTTCGCTGGCCACCGGACGGGAAGATGATGATTTTCCGATCCCTTTTTGAGCGTGTAAAAAAGTGGGAGGGAAGTGTGGAAGAGAGAGGCGAAGACTGTCTGTGGTTGGTTGTGATTGGTGCCAGCAGCACGGAACCAACCGAAACGGGTAAAACCGGTGGTCGACGCGTCGCATCACGATAAGGATTAATTTAAGCGAGATTATCGTCCGTTTCGCGCGCCAAGTGAGCAATAACTTTCTTGCTTCCTTCCGCTGCCGGTTTTGGGTTATTAAATTTTGCACCGAGTTTTGCCGTGGCCATATTTTTCTTTCGTTGATCTCACTTGAGGGCTTCATGGGGCTTCCTCGCAGCATGGGATGAGTTTGAAGCGGAGCTAATAAAGCTCTAATTTCGATGGTTTCCGTCGAACTCTTCATTGCGCGACAGATGATGGTTCTTTTTATAGTGTGTATAGCAGGGGGGAAAGAGTTGAAGTACTGTCTTCAAAGTGGGAAAGTTTCAACCGCCGGTTAATGAGAGTATTTTGAGCACGCAGGATGAATGGCCGAAGACATATTTTTGGGGCGTCTTTCATGGTTTGTGCTTTACACTAAATTGGTTCTAAATTTATCTGTTTGATATTTTGAACGAGATTAAAGTTAATTTCACATGCCATTTGACTCGTAATAAGCAATTCATTATTAATTTGACTTTAACAGCTGGCACCAATGATACTATTGGTGTTGTTTCGCAAATTGCATACGTTTAGGCGAAATTTAGCCAGCGATTCTGTGTATGGAAACGTTACAGCCAAACGCATAAATTTATACATAAATAAATACAATTTAACATCGGATTAATTTACAAAATTAATCATGTTCTGCCATGTTTTTTATCCCTTCAATGATTTTAATTTAGGAAAATTTCCACCAAAACTTGCATTTGATGGATGATGCTAATTAACAAAAAGCATCATGCTTATGAGTTTTACTTCGGATCAATGGATGATACAACATTGTAATCATGTCGGTGTATATTT
>KI920360.1:10085-21962 GCA_000473525.2 Anopheles melas | reverse complement strand
TCGCTTGACGTATCTCATCATGCCATTTTACATAAATTTAATGCTCACTTACTACTAGCTGAAGTGGCGCACTTTCGGCTTCGGGTACCTTCCGGAAATCAATGAGTACCGTGTAAACATTCAGCCAGCAAGGAGCATTGCATCCTTGAGGCAAAGGAGCTACCATCATCACCATCGCCACCAACACCACAACTTCACATCCGTGCGAGTGAGCGTGATAATTGGTTTTTAGTAGACCAAGCTTCCTTCGGCACGATGATGCTTTGGTTACTTACCCGGCCTGCGTTAAAGCTCGAGTGGCTCGATGGGGCTGATGGTTGTGGGAATTACCTTCCTGTGTGTAGAGCTGTGTGCATTTTTTTGTTGTTGCTGCTGGGAAAGCTGAATTATTTTATCGTTTTACTGTTCCTTACGGATGTTGTGTGGGGAAGCATTCTGCTTGGCTCTGTTCAATGGAATTGTGCAGCCAAATGTTTAACTAGATAATAATGAATGTAAACTTTATTTAAAACCCACTATATATTTTTTTGAAAATGATGCAAAATTCGATTTTGCAGCAGCATGTTGAGAGGTTAATGCTATCAGGAGTTGTAATTGGTTACGCATTTTTGATGATTTCAATGCAATAACATTTTTAATAGATGTTTATTACCAGTAGGTATTTTCAAATTTGTTGAATAATGCAGGAATACAGTACAGTCAAAGGATTTAATATATTTTAATATATTCGGTTGGCCAATTTGAATGCTTTTTTATTGAAGAAAGAGTGTTCAACGAGCATACAGTGGTGGTCATCTAAAGTCGGACACATCATATTTTCACCTTTTATCCGACTTGGACCATTTCTCGGAAAAGGTATCGTGAACAAACACTTTTTACTATGTTTCTGCAAAAACTCAGACCAATATTAATAAAACAATATCGGAACACCATGCATAAATGTAAGAAAAGGTATGAAATTTATGCAATACATTGAAAGTCGGACAGCCTCCATTCCTTGACAACGCGCCTAGATTGGCCAAAATGGATCTTAAATCGTTTGCTATCAGTGATTAGAGGGAAATCTTACAATCTTAGGTGATCAGATGCCTGTTACATGGGCTGGGACAAGCACGGTACGGAATCAATTAAATGAATATCATAGTTATTTTGAAGAGGATATTCATATTATTCATAATTTTAATGTAACTAAATCTTTGAGAAGTAGCAAGATTTAAGTTGTCCGATAAGCGTTCTAGGGAACTGTCTAGAGTGCAGCAAAATCTAATAATAGATAAAAATTTGAGCTTGCGACTTAAGGTGACCACCACTGTAATCCTGTTCAAAATAATGCTTCAAGCCTAGTTTCAAATTTGAAACGTTGCGATGCCATTAAACAAAAACAAAAAAATAGTACAGCTACATGGTTTATGTATGACTAATTCATTTAAAAGATTATTAAATTAAAAATCTTCCAAATTAACTCCTGAACATATTTGTCGTTTCAAAATCACAAAACTACAAGATAAAACCTTAGAGTGAACAAGTCCAGAAATTCATGTCGTTCAGAATAGCTATTTTGTTTTATCAACAAGTCGATTTTTCATATGAAGTTCTATAGTTTGAACAGTTATACATTTGCTTATTACTTATTGGTTTTAAATTTATTACTTATTGTGATTAAGTAATAAAAGCTACCAAAGAACACAGCTCAATACAATAGCATACATAGCTAAAGACATTCTCAAAATGTCCCTAAATTATTCCACTTACAATCGCACATCTGTAACAGATTCGCCGCTACCTATCTTCCATCCGACTAAATTACTGTCGGAAATGTTGAAAAATTCATGCATATTAATTGCACAATATCAAAGCAACATTATCTCACCGAAGGGATCAGTCATTATCGCAAACCACCGGTTTAGGGGACCGGTTGAATTGCATCATCACTGTGTAAAATACCGGGTATCGGGGTTCGCAATGGCATACACACTGGGCACCAGCAGTTCACTTAGGTTTGTCATCATAAAACAAACTCCCGGGAGAGCAGAGCTGATGATGGAGGTGGTGGATTGCATTTACTTCCCCTAGCGGTATTTATGCTGAAAGTCAATATTAAATCTGCGATAAGTGAGATAAGAGACGTTACTTTGCTTCTCTAGCATTGGGGGACTACGGAAAGGAAGCAGCTTAATAAAAGGATGCAGTAGAATGAGGAACATTTCCGGGGAAAAAAAGAAATCTCTTTCTAGTTTATTTTTGTGTTTAAAAGAAAGGAACTAACTTAACGCCTCTTGTATAGCACTTCAAGCAGGGTGAGAAGTAATTGCACTCCTCACACTATGTTTGTTTGTGGTTAAATCTTTTGACTGTCTCAAGAGCGCATACCTTTCATCGTAACTCTAGCACTGCACAAGTGCCCAGCCCAGTAACGCTTATATGCATGCAAATTTATTCGTCTGCAGTAAGGAGCAACCGAACGCATGGTCACCGGCTTCTTCAAACAGGTGCATTAAATTAAGCCATTAAAACTAATTTTCCAATTGGTATCAGGCGAACCAAATTACGCTGGATCTGTGCATGCTTCGGCAACGTTTCGTGTTCGTGTTTTTTTGCCCTTCTTCGAGGGTTAATTTTGTCAAAGAGCTTGTTCACGTTCCTTACCACGCGAAGGAGTTTGTCAACTCTATCGAACGGTACCGTGTGTACGCGGTGATGGATCTGCTTATTAGTCTAGTTATAAGGGAGGGGATTCCTATGTGGTTTTTTAACAATCCCGACAAAAAAACACACGTTAGATTTGGCGTGTTTGCCCATCGTTTATAGGGCGATGATTAACGCGCCGCCGTCACGAACCACCCGAAACGGCCAATAATTCAGCGTCGCGTCATGAACGATATAATAGGTGTGTGATGATAGTGGTTAGAGCCTTTCGAAGGAGGATGGGGTATTGGAAAAGTTTAAAAAGGTGCCTTGAGGTACAGTTCCCTCTTTTGGAGTGATCCATGAGTCCTTGAGTATGGATTAGAAAGCGTCACAACACTTTCAAGATGCGTTGATTGGAACACTCAACGCTGATCGGTTCTCAAAACACTTGTATGTCTTGGGGAGTCACAGACATTTTTGAAATAGCTAAACTTTCTCCCTAGATCCGGAAGCCATGTTCTACCAACACACCCACACACACAGCTTCTTGTGTACTTTTTTGTTGCTCGGATTTTCTCCAACCCTCCGAAGAAAGTTATCTCATTAAAAGCAAACGCATTCCCCGCGCTGTTTTGGAGAAAAAAAACCCCAGTCAAACAAACCCTGCGACGCCTGTTGTCTTCGCAAAATTGTTCGCTGATATGATATTAGTTCAACACTCCCCAAACAACGCGCTTGCGAATGTTGTTGCACCCGTACACCATTGTTATGCCCAATTGTTTGTTCCGAGTTTTCGCAGTGCTCCCCGTCGACTGCGTGCTTTCCGGAAGTGGGGACGAAATTTCGAAACGGCAAAGCAAAGAAGATTCCGTCCCAGCGCCAAAGTTGGTCTGTTTTGACTTCATTGCCCGGGTGGTGGATGATAATGGTGGTTTCTGGTTGGTCTCGTGTTTGGGGTGGAGTTTTTGCTGTTGCAGGCAGATTGATCAAACCAAATATTTGCTCCGAAGTGGAGAGTGTATTTCAAACGAGTCAGTCGCTGTTGCTATAATGGAGATTTTTTCTTCTCTTCTTCTGTCCACTTTCGACACTGCTTTTGGTGCTGCGCCTAGTCAGGGCGACCTTTTCAACAGTTGCTCAATTTTAGATTATATGTTTCGTGGCATGATTTGGAAACAAAGAAAGGGATTATAAGCGTGTTTTGTTTGAGTAAGTGGGCGCTTTTTTTTGCGATTTGATGGCAAGGAGTTTTCTAGCCGAGGAATACCAAACGGAAAAGCTTTTTTATAAATATTTGTTTCCCATAGATGTTTCTGTAAAGGCAACTTTTGGGACATTGAAATAATTTTGTGTGTTGGAATAAGATAACATTTTGGAACAATAATAATATGTTTAATGGTTTTTTTTTTGTATCTTCAGTTTCTTTTATTGGTATCGAAATGAATATAAAGACTAGTTCAAAAATAATGAAATTATAGCAGTTAGATTGTATGGTTGTAAATAGTTAGACAAGAATATATGTAATAAATGTAATTTTTGCAAATAATGAAAGCTTTCCATTCTACTTTCTAAAGCTTTAGTGTCGTTATTGCTTGTAAAATGTTTCTAAAATTCAATCTACTAATTCAAAAAATGTACCTAAAGCCTACATTGTGCTTTCGTTACGCCACTTCATTGACTTTCCCGCTTTGAAACGTGACACTGGCCAGAAGACCAAGCAAAACATTATTACGTTTACCATTACACTAATCTGGATGATGTTTGTTGTGCTATTAGTATCAAAGAAGCTACCGAAATGAAAAACGTACCATTGGGCAGGGCAATTGTCCAAAGCATTTTGGGCCATTGCTTCGCATCGTTTGCTCCTTGGCAAGGCAAGTACGGTTTGGCAAGTTTTTGGCTGTGACTTTTCACTTCTTTTAAGTATCGATGGCAATCCAATTTTCTGCTCGTTACAAACACAGAAAGCTATGGGATAGAAATAATTCGCCAGCAAAATGGTACCGTGAGTAGATGTGTGTGTGTGTGTGTGTGTTAGAGAGGGGGAGAAAACGGTTGCGGAAACGATGAAACTTTTTCACTTATTTCCCGGGAGCTTTTCATACGGTGGACAAACATTTTCTCGTGCGGCTCTCATACCATTAGGAGTACTTTCAAAAGCGTTCTGCCACACATGGAGGCTTGGTGATGTTTGAAATTTTCTATAAATGTATAATGGTTGAAAGGCTGTTTTCATTCCAGCTGCAAAAATAGAATTGAAGGGTCTTGTTGTGTTGAAAATGTGTACGAAAAGAGTGTTTTTTGTTGAAGCCAAATAACGCTCCATAACACGTTTGTAGCCGAAACGCAATTCATATCTTTCAGTAAGACTTTACGCAATTATTATCACGTCAATACCTTCCACAGTTCGATTCTTCTTTACGACACCAACAGAAAGACAATCCTTTTCCTATTTGAAGGCTCAATTTTGCTTTGTTCTCCATTTTGGGCCAACGACTGCCATTGCTTATTATGGGGACACTCCGAGGCGCTCCAATCGCACCGCATTGACTTTAGGCGGTGAAGTTTGCGTGCCGAAAGGACATTTCACACGCATCCGACGCATGTCGACCTTCCGTTTTGTCCTTCCAGTTTGGGCAGGGATGGAAGCAAACATTTCAGGTCCAATGGCAGAAGAAAATTCGACCCAGCTACTGTCTTCACACGGAATGGAATCGAATGGACGGCGAGATTCGACGAGAAAGGCCTGTGTGAATCGTTATTGTTTTGCTTGTTGTCTTTCGATTGAACAATGGCAGGATTCGTTGGATTGTTGGAACGAGGGTTTCATGTTTATGGTGTTTCGTTGATGATTAGAGAAATTTGATAAGCCAACTAAAGCTCCACTAACAGAATCGATACGACTGCCTTGGCAGGTGTCTGGTAGTGGAAGGTGTGAGCGTGTTTATCTCGTCGGGAAATCGGGCGTCCGTTGTTGTTGGGGGGAGCGTTAGAAGTACGCATCACTTTCATTAAGCTTTGGATTAGAGTAGCAAATCGTCAAGAATTGAATGAAATTGTGAGCTTTGTTTCTATCGTTTCTACCGTTTGTTGCAATGTTTTATTAATAGTATCCTCCTTTTTTTGCTCCTCAGAAATGAGTTTCTTGGCATTGTTTGAATTAAAAGAACGCTAAAATGATTTAAGCAACGAATTCCTACCGCATGTTGCAACCCGCTTGAAAAGTTCCTCCCTTACAAATTCTAACCTTCTGTTTATTTAGCTTCTAGTAACCACACTGACAAGCCCGCACCCATTTGCATCTGCTTCGGTCGTCCCGACAAACGACAAACCGCACCGTGACTTTCTCCGGTGGTGGCGAAAGGCAAAGAGTTGTGTCACCGTCCCGAACCAAGAACCGGATCCCATTTCTCATAATGGAAAACGGGAAAAGGAAAATAGGAGCTCCGTTTTTTGTCGCTATAGTTTTCGGTCAACCGGTAAGGGATTGGTGTTGAAAGGAAGCTGTGACTGAAATGGAAGTAACTTTTTGCAGTGAAAATCTCTCTCTCCATTCTTTCCACTTTGTGGATTGGGAACCTGTGGCTAATGCGTTCGTTTCGGACCCTCGTTTCGGCTGCTCGTTTCGAGCGTTTCGGTTTTAAAAACGGAAATGTCGTGAAAATTCAAAATTAATGATGATCGTGCGCACCAGCACCAGCACCGGCTCGGTGAGCTGTCCATCATTTTCTGGGTACAGAGTTTTGTTTCATTTGCTGCACATGGCTGCAGAAACTCTGTCGTGTTGGAAATAAATAAAAGTTGCTTAAAACTATTGCCCCGCCGTGCCCGGAGCACGAGCTGAAGTTTTAATTTGGTGCCGAGGAGGGCCAAAGTTTTGCTTGTTTCGGAGGTGTCGAGAAGTTAGCAGACGATACGTACGTTCCGCAATCGCAGACGTCTGGACAATTGGTGGAAATTCCGTACGTCGTATTGCTATTGTCCATTTCTGTAGTTGCCTCGGGTGAACGATATCGTATTAATGCGTTGGAAATTTAATACTTTTTTTGCCAATTTTGGATTTAGAATGCTCAACTTTGACAGTAGAAATAGGAAATGCTATGACTTGTTACCGTCATTAATGTTAGGAAGCTTGCAATCTTTTGTTGCGTCGAATTGGATCCGATGCTCTATACAGCTCAAAAAGATTCGTCAATTTTCCAATGACCTATCACTTTAAGCAGCTTGAAGCCTCCCCGTCGTCATCGTTAGTGTATTGTTAATAAACACTAAACCACCCACCGTTTCAAGCAGATCATTTTCACATCCATTTCCTCTTTTCGAAGCACAAGTCTCTCAAGCTATGCCATCGTAGAAGAAAGACATTTTCTATCCGATAAAGAGCGTGGTATAGCGTTTCTCAGGGAGTTCACAAGGGGACAAACATGAACTTTCTTGTGAAAAAATGACTGGTTTCATCTTTCCGGCGCTGCGACAAAGGACACTCATTATTGTTATTAATTTTTAACTAACACCTCTGGCACCTTTTTTGGTGGGTACGTGCCGAATGTGTCTGCTAGTCACCCTGCGATACGCAATACTCGGTGTTTTTGTGAAGGATGTGGAAATTTCGTCGACAGACAGGAATCGTTTCGGTTTTTTAGGCTGCTTAATTAGAGAAGTTTGTTCCCTTTAATGATAAGTTTGTGTTACCTTCTTTTATCCCTGTTTTCATCAGCTCGTTTCCTTTCAATATGCTTGAACAAGCTGCTGACAGGGGTTTATGTATTGTGCGTACTTCGTTGAACGAATACGTTTACATGCTCCAGAAGAATTTGTAAATTTTACCAACGATTCATGAAATTACTTTTTTACCGATGGTGAAGCACCAAGGGCTAGGAGGCTCTATAATCACTTTCAACTGTTTGTCTACAATACAAGCGCGATTGGAATTAAACTTGATGTCAATCAGTCGCTGTGTAACATTCGTTTTTTTTTTTGGCGTTCATCGACATTCCGAAGGGAGCAACAACTCAGAAGGCGTTACGATTGACACCCCCTGGCATGGTACGTGCACTGATTTAACGTTAATCGTGTGCCACTGTGGGTTTTACAAGGAGAAGCGTACATGTGTTCGGGGAGGAAAATTCCTAATTTCTATTCAAATTGCTTCATTGTAAATTCGGTGACAAATTTCACGACACGCATGACAAACAGTGTTATCTGTGGTAGTGATTCAAATGGAATTTATTTTGCAACGTGTCGCAAACGCTGTTCAATTTACAACAATTTATAAGTTTTGTGTTGTGTTGTGTGTTGTTGTGTGTTTAATGTTCTCTTTGAACTTTTAAAATAACTTAATGGTTAAATTAATTTATCAGTGAAAAAACTCTTTGGATATGAAAATGAGTCCCGTAACTTGATGAAAATTGATTACAGTCGCACTCATTAGACAGGTATGACGTGTATAATTTGATGAATGAGCTTCCCGGAGAGTAATTAGGACTTTAAAACGATTAGGTAGATTGTGTTTGTTAATCTCCCTACTAAAGCATCCGCCTTTCCTCTAATTGGCTTTGTTTTAAAGTAAACTGCCTGCTTTTATGAGTATTCAACTAAAAAAATTGAATGAAAGTGATAGCTTTAAAGATACACCCCACACAACGTAGCCTATCTGAGTGCAAAAAATGGTCGTTGTGTGACACAATGATATTTAAAACCCCTTTTTTGTGCTTATTCAGTTTCCCATCGCAAAAAGTGTAATTATTGTTTGGTAAACCTTCGGGAGGCACTACATGTACGAGAAATGATAAATAACCAAAACAATTTTGCTATTAGCTCTGGAATGGCTAGCTGTTGTGTTTTGCAACACTTTTACACACAATCTCTCTCTATAACAATCTCACCAAAAAAAAACGTTACCAGTTATGCTTACCACAGCCCAGTACGCCCTGAGAACCTATTAGTGGCAAATGGCTGCTAGCACAGTGCTACTGATATGGAGTGTGCGCGCGGTTGGGTAAATTATGTGGAATTCGGAACGCCTGTGGAATTCATCCGCAGCCAGCCAGCGAACTGTGAGCATGAATGCAAAATTACTTGCTCGGGCGACAAAAAAAGGGCACAAATGCACTGTGCAACTTTCAGGTACAGGGGTTCGATTTTGAAGTACGAACCTGCAAACCGAACGACGGTTTTTGCTACCACCTCACTTGTTATGAATGCCAAAAAGCATTGTAACGTGATACTGTTGAAGGATGAATTATTTTATATTCTGCTGGGAGCAAGCAGGCAGTATTAAAATAATGGTTATGTTTTCATTTTGTACCGATGGACACTCGTGGTTTAAATGCGATTTTGCAGTAGAATGTGTTACATTTGTAGTGAGGGCTGAGGTTTTGTGACAGAGGCTGTTCGTGTAGTTCGTGTCGTTTTTGTAGGGTTATGTTGGAACTTTGTATATTTTATGGGTGGTACTCGATAAAAGATATCAACTGGTATACTAATAAATTATAGTACTACTGTATGAGGTATATTTTACATTTAAGGCACTTTATTCTTTTTTTTCTATTTTTCTTGTTATTTTCTTTTATTTATATTTTTCTTTTGCTTGAAAGAACTGAATTCATGCAAAAACAATTTTGAGTTTAAACGATTTTGTTATCATGAAGCTTGTCAAACATTATTAAATGAATAGTACAGGCATCTACTATATAACTTCAAAAACAACTTTTAGTTAGCAATAACATCAGTGATACCAGCAGAAAGCCTTTTGTTGGTTTGTTTAATTCCAACATTAATTCCAGACATTATCAATTTCAGTTGGAATTTTATTCATATTACTAGAATTGCTATCTTATAGCAGATAGCAAAAACCCTGCAAAATCCAGCGTACCATGTAAATGTGTACCATGTATCATACACATTTACTGCCAGTTTTTATTGCAACCATCGTACATCGTTCTAACCACCATTTCATGCACATTAAACAGCACCGGAGAATCTTCACCCGGAACCCGAAAATTCCCCCCGTCAAAACTGTGCGAAACTTCTAAAGACTCTGCAGCATCATCATTTTCCACCGAAACAGACAGCAGCGCAACTCATCCCCGCGTGTCATGGATAGATGACACGCAACAACAGTGCCATCACTTGCAAGCTTTCACACCAACGCCTAGCCCAGCTCAGGGCCTGCGAATGACAACGCCCAAAAGCGCGTCATGGATATGATCGTTTTCTAACCGTCTCGCAAACGTGTTGGCCACCCCCCCCCCCCCATTTGCAAGACACGCATCATCGGTCGGTGCATCATGCATCCTGTTGGGTGTTGGGAGATTTGTCTCCCTTTCGAGATGGTATGCAAAGCTTACCCGCACAACAAAACGGGAGCCAACTGGATCCGATGAAGCGTGAGCTGGCTGGTGTCAGCTCGGTTTGTGCCCGTTGCTATGGGTTAGGAATTTATTGCAATCGGGGTGCGAGATTTTGTAACTTGAGTTACCATCAAGAGACATCGGCTGCCTACACGACACGACTGAGCGTGGTGTGATAAATTTTAGACCACAATATAGTTTACAACCATCACGGTTTGTTTGGAGCAGCGATGTCGGTCGTCAGAAATAGAGTTGTGAAGTTTAAACCAGATGAACTTTTGGACATGTTGAAAGAACTTGCTGCGAGACTTTCGGTACAATTGGTTTCTCAAAATAGAGCTACAATTGCGATATTAGCAGATTGCCCTCAGTTTAGGTTCCAATTTCCCGACATCAAAGCAATTTCTGGGGAAGAAAAAAGCTTTTATCATGCAACCACGCTGCAAAGGTTAGTTTACTTCCCCAAGCAAAACCTTCGAACCTCACCAACTGGGAAGTAAAAACAGTCAAACCAACCAATTCATCCAATCAAGCAATGCAACCTTTCTCCATCTGGCGTTACTTCGCCGCATGGTTGGTGGCTTATCAAAGGGGTACATTTTGCACTGTAAGCTTATCGGCCGGTAAGATCCAGGGCCAATGTGCCTTCACCTCCACTGTGAGAAGAAAAGGTAGTAGCAGTAGTAGTAGTAGTAGTATTTGCCGCGGGAAGTAAACGCCACGTCAGCATCATTATCATCATCAGGCGGGAGAAACGGTTCGCGCAATAAGCTAACCGAGTCGATCATGTTAAGGTTTTTTCCTTGGATCCGAGCGAGCAGCACAAGGGAAATGCATTAGTCGTGCTGGGTCGTTCGGGGAAGGAGAGAGCAACACACACAAAAAAAACATAGAAGAAGGTTTTTAAGGTTCACCCACATTTGGGCGAATGTGACTTTCATCTGCATCCTGCCTTTTATGTTGTAGCGCGAAGAAGCGCCCCGTCATCGTCGTCATTAGCTGGTGTATAAGGAAAGGAAAGCGTATCTTCTAGGAAAGACAGGTTGGTTTGGGGACGATCATCGTCACGAACAGCTCGTCCCAGTCTCGACGGTTAATGTCCTTTGGCGGCTGCTGACGATAAAATGTCTGTAACGATTTTCTTTCCGTTTTTTGTGGTGCCGGCATTCCACCGCTAAGAACCCACAAGATAGTGCCGTCAGGCAATGGGCGGTGATCCATCGTGGATCGTGAACCTTATTTCGGCTGTTTTTGTGAAGCGTTCCGCACAGATTGGTTTTTGGTGATGTGCTCTATGGGTGGAATGTATTCACCCCGGACGATGGCACTATCGTTCCACGATGGCAAACAAATATCAAATACAGATTGGCCCCCGCTTTGGTTGTTGGAAATTTGAAGCCCGTTTGCAAGCTGCCTGAGACAAGTAAAGTGGTATCGAATCACGGGTGCAAAGTGGTGTCGGGAACGGATACTGCGACTACGGTGCAGCACCGGGGGAGAGGACGTACCACGAGGTGCACAGTCATTCCATTCCATTCGATTTTACAGCTCATCGATCAAAGCAATATGCATATCTGCACAATAATTGGCAAGTTGTGGTACCTGCAAACTGCATGGTTCAATGGGCTGTGTTTGAAATTGATGCTGCTGCTGCTGCTGCTACAGTTGCACTTGAGGCCACACCATTAAGGTTTCTGTTCAATGTTCGCTCGTAATAGACATCAAATAATTGCCATGAATTAGTCGACTGTGCTGGTTTTGTTGCCTAAACTGTCACTTTAGCATCAGAAGCGGTGTTTGAACTATTATTGTATGTGGTTTGGTATATGCTGGAAAATTGAAGTGCAATGCATTTTATAACTTAGATAATCTTGTGATTTTATCTAGGCAATGGTTT